>JAVCKT010020626.1:0-78350 GCA_032273925.1 Rhynchotus rufescens | reverse complement strand
TTCGACTACTTTCTTTCAAAACAAACAGAAACCCTACAAAACAGATACAGACAACTTAAGCAAAATGTTATTCCAAAAAAGGGAACAGTTACCATCCTATTTGGTTTACATTAAAAAATTAGAGCTCTCATGTCATAACAAAAGCCCAGCTTACAGAGAAGGCACTTTGATTTGTGTAAATTAGTGGGTAATAAACCCAGATTCATTGTCCATTTCTGTTTGTCTCGCAGAAAAAATGTGTCACTTGAGAAGAATTAAACGAAGTGAGAGAAAATGTGCAAGGAAATCTCTTCACACAATCAAAACCAAGTGACTGAAGTGCATGACTCAGTTAATTGCATGAATTTCTGCTAAGAATATTTTCCTGGGCAGAAATAGAAGCACTAAATCACAAGGGATATCTGGGAAGATTATTTTGGACAGGCAATAAAGTGATGTCAGAACAAATGTCTGGGTTTTCTAAGCATTATTGTGTGTATAATGCAGCGACACCACATCCAGCAGCGGTAGAAATAGGGATCTCTCAGCCTCCATCACCAAATGACGGGATACGTCAGGTTGGACCCCTGGGGGACCCTCATCCCATCCCCTGCCCAAAGCAGGGCCAGCTCTGAGGAGGACATGTCTGGTTGCTCAGAGCTTTCTCCACGCTGGACTTGAAAACCTCCTTGGATGGAAACTCTACCTTAACAGGCAATGTGTTCAATGCTTGGTTGTCCTCATGGAGAAGTTACCAAGATAGAGGGATGCAACATATCGAGTAACACAAGTACTCTGGGGCTGACTCTACTTTCACAGCAATATTCAGAATTTGAAGTCAAGACTTCACATCTTAAAGTACCCATGCTATGCTACTTACAGAGAATTATCATTACCTACAGATAAGGTTAAGAAAGGAAAGTCACTCTCAGGAGTCTTTGGGGGGCAGATCTGGGTGGACTTTTCCAAGTAAAGTCAACTGCTTGTTCCATCATTCATCTTTGAGTATTTTGCATCAGAAGCTGCAAGGGCTTCATCTTTACCCCAGCTCTACAGGAACCTAAACATGTGACTTAAATCACCAAAGCAGTGAGTTTTTATGCTTGGTCTTTCCAAGCCAGCACCAGCATCCACCTACTTACGGCATTGTCCTGCCCCATATGCTTTTGGCAACTAGAGCACCCTAGTTCTTCTAGCCACCTGCTTGCCAAGGACACCACTTTGCTCCTCCCCAGCTCCATCATTTGGCATGCTCTGAAGGAGCTGTGTCACCTCTCAAGTCTCCAAGTGAGTCATATCCATTAACAACACAAATTTCTGGTCAGTGACAGAAATGTATACCTGAATTCAGGTATACATTCACCGGAAACTTTCACCACAGACAAACAAAGGAATTGTGTTTCCTAACTGATCATGTACTGACGATTTATTTACCGCATTAAACTAAACAAGGTTTTTTTGGTCTCCATGCAGATGTATTGATGCCCAGTTTCCTGTAATTTTCTTTTAGTGAAGTTATCACCATCACTTACATTGTGAAAGCTTAAGTGATACCATCCTAATGGTTTCACCTCCTTGTTCTAGCACATGGTGGTCCACGGCACAACATGGGCAAGCACCATCTGACCAGCAAACTCAGCAAACGGTGGAGCCACCTGCTAGTCGGTACCACTTACCACTCGTTAGCTCTGGATCCCTCGCTACAGGAGCCGCACGGGAACGAGCAAGCTTGCTCCTCAAACAAAATGTTTTTCATTTTGGCAAGCACCAATGGTGCCTTTTCTCCTAGAATTCAGATCTGATGAGGATCAGCTGGGTGGGCTTACTCTGTGTTTCAGACACTTGTTGTCCCATCTCACCAGCAGAACCTGAAGGCAACTGCTGACCTGTCACCAAACAAGGCACTTACTGGCCATCACAGAAGCAGAGCTACTGCACGAGCACAACCTGCCCTTTGCTCTGTGCCATTTGTTGTGGCACCAGCGCCAACCTCCAGCGACTCTCGCATTTCTCAGCCTTTCAGTCGAGCCAGTAACATGAAACAACATGGAATTTACCAAACAACTGGGGCAATCCCAGAGGAGAATGATAACTAGGAGCCACAGGCTGACCTCAGAGGTTTATTTTTGTTTATGTGAAATACGGCTAAGATCCTTCTCACGATGCTCTGCTATAAACAAACAACTTGCCTGAAACACACTATGCTCATAACAGAACCCTGACCCATTATAGCCTATAATAATTACAGTAATTGGTCTAATTACAGCATTCCATCTCTGTTCTTCAAAAGGGTAAGAAAACAGCACCCAAGTTGGAACTCTATTTGTGCACCCAGCACCTGATAGAAAACATGCTCAGCTCTGCAAATGGTTTTGTAAGTCATTTTAAAAGACCAAAACCTCTCTTTTTTTTTGTATGCCAGCTCTATTCCCTAATACAAAATGGCATGTGGGAGCACAAGCAGCCCAGCCAGGGCACCACAGAGCAAAATGCTTCACAACAGATGCCACCACACATGAAACTGCATTAAATCACTTTCATAGTTCACAAGATACATTGATTGATATATGTTTTACCTTCAGACCCGTATCTTCTTTTTTCTTCAGGAAACAAAAAGTGTTTAGACATACATATTTTTGAAGGACAGAATTATGGAAAACAACAGTTTTATTCACCCACTCTTCTCAAGTCCAAAACATTCATTTTAGACCCTTAACATGCAGTAGCACAGATACAAAAAAGGCAAGAAAATAATAAATACTGCTTGTGAAAACAACCCCATATGTTTCTGGAAAATCCATCTAGGAAGCCTTCTAATCTACTCATACAGAGAAGGGGCAGATTTTCAACAACAGCACAGAAACAAAGCTTTAATGCTTCTTCTGCATGTTTCAGACATTGCAGAGATTGTTGCATTCAGGAAACTACCGCAAAGCCCGACTTTAAGTTAATTCAGGAGCCCGACAGCATCTTAGAACATACATTTTAAAGCAGAAAGTCTGGCAGTGAATTGCCAATACAACCAGCACTCAATTGCCTTTGAAAAATCCTTGGAAAAACAACATGAACCTGGCATTAAGTATTAGGATATTTTAGTAGTTCTACCAATCATTGCTGCCCAATTCAAACACATAATTTCTCTCTTTGGGAGAAAGATTTAAACTTCCCAATCTTAACTCCTCAATCAACGCAACACATTCATTTAACCCAATACTGGTTTTAATGCATGGCAAAGCCAGGCCTTCCCTTTTGCTAAGTGATCTAGTTGCTGAATTAGCTCTCAGGAAAACAAACATTACAGGTATCTCACAGCGCTTCACATCCCAAATGCTGCTAAGAGTCCCATCGATAGAGGACAACCAACACCAATTAAAACTGCCTCAAGCTGGCATCTTGAAAATGTAACATAGTAAGGGAAGAGATTTAGTTATTACAGAGAAAGAGAATTGCTCATGCAGTGATTGCCCAAGCAACCGTTTGGCTTTTAACAAATCGAGCTGGCAGCTAACCATGCCCTTCTGGTTTCTGCTGCCCATGTAGCATCTCTGTTCACATCAGCATGTTGGGCCACAGGGAATTCCTAATGTTTTGTCCACAAATAGGAGAGAATGCAGTCAAAACCTTGCACTGACACCCGTTGACCAGGACCGTTTAAGTGCTCTCCCCAGGCCTAGCTTTGGGCCCTCATCTCCTGGCCACAACTACCTGCTAAGGGCGCGGAGCGGAGACGCAGCTGCAGCCAAGGACCTGCCAAACACGGCCCCGCTCCGGCACTGCCGAGCCCTCCTTCCCAAGGCCAAGTGAAATGAAACCCAAGGCAGCAACTACAGCACAAGCTCTCATCAATGGCCTTGAAGATGCTGTTATTCCATGTCAGTCCTTCTTGTATAACACAGGCCATGTCTGCTGTCATTCCAGCTGCATCACACACCAGGTCTTCCACAACTGCCTGACCCTTTCTCATGCCAGTTTGTAAGGCTCATCAACATTATGTTAGTGAGAGGTTCAAAACTTTTAGCGTAGGTGCAAAGTTGCTGCTACCAAGAGCCTCCAAGCAGAGCAGTTCAAGCAGGACGCGGCTGCCGCACCGCTCCGAGGCCAGGCCCTCCATAGCACCGAGACCAACCCTTGAGCACCCAGCCTGCTCCAGCAAAGCACAAGGAGGAGCATGAGGAGCCCTCCTGTCTGCTGGGGCTGCCGGCCACCTCGTTGCAAGTGCTTCTTATGGAAGTGCTTCCACTGGCAGCACCTGTAGACACACGCATGGCAGGAGCAGGATGGGACTCACCGAGTGCCCTGGGGTCAAATGTCCTGCTGAAGAGACCCTGATTCGTCTGACTTCCTCTGCAGTCCTTTATAAGGCCCCCCAAGTGCTGGGACAGGACCCTACACCAGACTAGTACAAGCTGAGAACTTAAAGGGTCATTATAGCCCTGTTCTTACTGCTACTTAAAGGTATTAAGCTCATAGCTCATCTTTTTTAACCACTTACCCGGAGCCAGTGTCACATTGCACGGGTTTCCTCTCACCACAACCATCTGCAGTTGCCCTGAAGTGGTTGTGACCACAACTAAATAAAAAGCAAGGGAAATGGAATTATTTTGTCATTTCCACTCTTTGTCTAACAGATAACAGAGACAGTGCCAACAGGAGGCAGTGAGACATGAAGCCCTGTGAAGCGTGTCGCATATTCATCTCCTAAACACTCCGAAGGGCACTCAGCCCTGGCAATCCAATTTTCTGTGTGGTTTGAAAACTGATCCTCGGCTTGGCAGCGTTACTGGGCATCGGGACAGATGAAGCGCAGCAGGTTGCAGGGTGTTTAGGTTGGCACCAAGATGCCACCATGAGCCTTCCTGTTTGCCTAGGGCAAGCAGACATTTCCGCTGCCTCTTCCCTGGGAAGGAGCTCGGAGGGAAGTGCCATGGCCCCTGCGGCCACGGGGACACCTGAACACCCCACGCCAACGATGAGGGCACGTGGAAAAAAGGATGTTCTACCATGATAGAAAGGAATTCAGTTGCAAAACAAGATTTGCACTTATCAGTCCACTCCTGTGACTTCAAGAGATAATATTGGCTGAAACCGGACTGCAAACGATACGGGCTGCAGAGCAGCACACGGGCAGGCAGCATGTACTAGGGAAGAACCTAGGCTTTGGAAGGGGAATCTCAAGCTCCAGTGCCCCTAGTCCAGCTCAGGGCCCACACTCTGTCCCAGAAGGGTTGACACAAGTTATTGGACAGGACTATGTGCCACCCGAAGCTGTGTGCATTATCTGGGATCCAACTCACCTGTGCCAGGCAGACACTCATTTCCGTACAGCAAGCAGGTATTAAGGCAGAACTTGAGGGTTTTAACGATGTTGGATGAGAGGAACTGCTGGGCTTCCGCTTCCACATTCACGTACCCACCAGGACTGCCCTGGACAGACCTTCCTCCTCTTGCCTACGGAGAGCAGGATGCAGAAACTAGAACTCATGATGTGGGACAAAGCTGTTGTCCCTGCTTGAACGCAGCATCCGTGGTGGATATGGCACTACTGCCCTCTCCTGGAAGCACTTCAGCTCTGTGTCACTTCCACGACCAGCCCAGAGCAATAATTTTTCTACTCAAATTGGTGAAGTTCTGAATTTTCCAAGTAAAAATGTATGAATAGGGTATCAGACAACTAAATGACTAATACGAAACAGCACGATAGCCAGGCTACTATGTATAAACCCCTGGAATTTGTCATTTGTATGTCAGAACCAAAGACAGGTTTGGTACTAGGAGGTTGACACAAATTTTATCCCACAACTTAACTGACTCTCCAGCCATTCCCCCTAAACTGGAACATTTCAACTAGGAAGCTTAAACACACACCCAAGCACTCGAGCACACAACCCGCTCCACGGATCGCACTCCCAGTACCACGCGACACGGACAAGCAATGCTCACTTCCTACTCAAACCTAAGGGAAACGCAAATATAAAGTCTCAATATAAGCAACGGTGTACGAGTTGGGATGTGCACGGGGCACAGCTCCCTAGTTTTCCATGGATTTTGCTCTTGGGACTAGTGCCATCGTTTTTTGTTGGCGCTGGGGCCACGCACTGTTCAACTGAGTAGGTTCCCACTTGCAGGCAACGAGGAAGGAGCTTAACGAATCCCAACGTTTTGCTCCTATTTTGCTCGGAGGAAGCACCTTCCACCTTTTCTCTCTTGCAGTGAAGTTCTCAGCAATTCCACCCAAGCCCTGTATAACTGCTTTATTGAGACCATGAGTTCACTATCAGAGCCGAGGGGTTCCCTTACCAACCAAAAAAAAGAGAAAGGGGCAGGGAAAATAAATGCTTGTAGGGAGAGAATTAACTAATGAGCTTGCTGAAGCTTCATTATGTTCCTCCAGGGGCCTATGAAGACCAAGGCCCCGAGCGGTGCGCGCGCACATGTACAATCGCAGCTCACAGGCTCTGGAATGCTCTTTCAGCTATAAAAAAATTCCTTGGAAATTCCTTCCCAGCACTATAGGATCCCCAGGAACTCCAACTGCCAGTGCTGCTCAGTGTCAAGGAGAGAGAAGGATACGTGGGCGAAAACAGGCAAGGTTTGTGCTATTGAAAATTTGACTTCAGCCAGTCTGACGGCAGAGGAAATTACAGAGCTCTGGGCAATTATTTTTATCACTTTAAGCAAAGATTAGAAAAATGGAAAGCAACGCACAATTACTAACTGTTGGTATTTTGACTCCTATGTTGCTCTTCCAAGGAGTCCAAGGAGTTGTAAGGGATGGAGGAGGACAACATTCTTGTCCCCTCCATGCTGCATTTAGTAATAAAGATGGACATCAAGCAGGAGAACACAAAGCAGATTTGGAGTCTGGCTTCTAAACCAAGACCTGCAGTGAGGGAAGTGAACTTGGCAAGATTAAGCCAGCTCCAAGATAAGGTGCAGGCTTCCTTCCTTTGACCCCAGTGAGCTGAAGGGAACTGGGTTAGACCAGAGCCACTGGAGAACCCCCCTAACTGCTCACACCAGCGGCCCGGGCTCCACTTTGTATGCTCATATGGCCTAGGACAGCGAGAAACCGACTTCACTTCTTTCCAACTTCTTCATTAGATGTTCAGCATTGCGAGATTCCAAAGAGAGGAAATGAGCTTGAAGGCATGTTCCTTTGTAACAAAGGGCCTTTCATTTATCCCTAACGAAATATTTCTCCATGCTGAAATCAACTAAAGATCCAAAGAAAAAATGAAAACACAATTTCTAAGGAATTGCTCTATGCAGTTCAGAAAAGCTAGTGTCTAATTCTGCCTTGCCTTTTTTCCCCCCCTCTTTATTACTCTGATCTTTCCCTCTCTATTACTCACCATGCAGCAATAAACAATTTTGATATCAAAATAACACAAGAAAATACCAAGATTTTTCAAAAATCCCTTGTCTTAAAAGGAGAAGAAGAAGAAGAGGAGGAAAGAAAACATGTTAAACTAAGGAGAGGAAACGGCTACTCTAGATGCCTATGAGAAAGACAAATACAAAGCTTCAGACAGAGAAGAAAAAGAGTTAAAAAAACCCAACAGAACTATAAGAGCTTCCAAGCAAATCTCTGTTATTAGCAATATGTTTTCAAGTCTAAATTTTCTGGAGGTGTTTCTAATAAAACCACGGTTAGGGAAGATTATATGCAGCAGAAGAGAAGATTAAAACGCCCAGCCTCTCTCGCTTTCTTCATCTTGCTTTCACGTTGGCAGATCAAACAGCTTTATAACAAGCTTTTTCAGGCTTGCTGTTTGTTGGGTAACTTTGCAGTGTTGTTCAAGAAATGCATTTTACACTTAAACATTATTTGGGTTAAGGACAAAATTCTGTAACAAAGTTCGCCAGTGTAAAACAAACAGTTTCGTATACTCAGTGAGAGGCAGAGTCATCTACAGCAGGAGAGCAGCTCAGCTTCCTTGCTTTCCTGTGTCTTTTTCCCCTCTTACTAAACCTGGATTTGGGGAGCTGAGACTAATGACATCAACTTCAATAGTGAGCACGGAAATCCAGGAATCGGGACTTCCAAGCAGGAAAAATCAAGGAAAAGCAGAAGGCAGGCAGCGCATCTCCATGTGCATAGAAGTAACAAGACCCCTTTCCCATGAGAAATAGACTCGCGACTGTTTTTAGCAGTTGTGGCATTTGGAAATTACACCCATGCCCTGTGGTTTAAGAAAAACAAGCTCTTGATAGAGTCCTGGATCTTGGTTAATTTTGAAGTCCCTCCGTTTTGCCTCCCTCTCCACTTGCAGGCTCGTTTGTGTCCAAAGGTCTTTCCCTGAGACAGATACAACCAGAACCACCCCTGGCATCACACACACACACACAACCCTGTATGAATGTGTCCTGTAATTTAACTCTGGGGCAAAATAAACCTGCACCATCTCTTACTTAAACTCCCATCTTTCAAAAACTCCTTAAAAGTGCAAGCAGAGTTAAAATGGATCAAAACACCTATGTGTGTTTTTCTGGGTGTTTTTTGAACATATCCTACCTCACCGTGCCAGCGGCAGGAACAGCAAGCACAGAAATAGAAGCCTGTAAGTAGATACAGGAAGAAATCAACAGCGTTGCAAAGCATGAAAACACAACATAATGGAAGACTCTCATTACCTCCATGGAAACTAGATAAATGTCATGTCAGGAGGCACTGCAAAGCCTGCATCTCGAGGATATGATTAGCAACAGCTACACTGAGCAAGCAGTCAGGAAAACCACAAGCAGAGAAGTGACACTTAACCCTGAGCAGTGTGTGGTACCTGCTTCAAAATGTTGCCATCAAAGGGCCCCTCTGCAACACCCGGCCACAATATATTGGAATCCCATATCCATGCTGGAAGAGCAAGAACGGAGCTGAGTGGATTTTTGGTTGAACTTCAAAACCAGAAACTGCAGGAAAATGGCAAGCTGCTTAAAATGCTAACAGCTAAAAGCAGCAGCTAAAAGACTAAAGATCCTTGTGGGCAGCATGGAAACTATTTAAAGACACCACATTGAGGGTTCAGAGAAAATACTACTTATCAAAAAGAACTTTAGAAGGACCAAAGTAAAGTCATCACAGCTAGAAAGAAAAGGATGAGCTACACACACACACACACACATATATATGTGTGTATATATATATAAAATATATAAAACAAGACAAAACAAAAAACAAGGACAGCATCTTTAAAAAGCTTTGGAAATGGCAAACAACACGGAAGGGATCATGAACTCCGGGAACAGTGTGAAAAAAAGAGTTGTGTACATTGAAAAAAGAAAAAAGGTCTAAGCAATAACCAACAAAGGCCTTAAAAGTAGTGCTAAACTTTTTTTTTCCCCCAAAAAACAAGAATCCTGCCTAAAGGAAAACAGGACGGTCAAGAACACAAGTCACATTCAAAGATAAACTCCAAATAAAAAGCAAAAAACACTTTTCTTTGCATCCATGCTCCCGGTGAAGGGAAACTGGCGTTCCAGACATTTCCTAGTTTGGTAAAACCCTCAGGTCTTCCTAAAATTGGAAATACAAAAGAACTGCAAAAGAAACCAACCCAGTGAACAGCAGGATATTGCCAAGATGAGGGGTTATTTATCCCAGAGCTCTAAAGGGGTTCTAAACAGTAACCCTTCCAACAGCGATGGGCACCCTCTTGTTTAAACCTGTCTGGGTTTAAGGCAGCTGAAGGGCTGCCAATGGTGGCACTGGTCGACTGACTAGAGGAAGAAACTGGAACTACTTTTAATACATGGAACTAACCGAATTGTTCTTAAATATAAAGACCTGTTGTCTCAGGAAGCGCTGGAGACTCGCAGCATGTAGTAGGGACTACAAGCACTCTATCTTTGCAGGGCTCCCCTTATGCTCCTCTCCAAACACCTATCGTGAGCACTGAGACCTGTTTCTATCTCCTAGTTGTTAGGTTCAAACGGCTGCTGCTGTTTCACACGCTTGACTAGGCAACCTCTAAAAAAGGAGAGTGTCTTAACATACCGAGCTCATGGTATGGCTCTAAAGCACATTTATTACTGCAAACCCACCTAGTGATGGAGTATTAACAAATACTGCCCCATATTCATCCTTCAAATTTATAAGGAATTACCACTTCAACACCCCTGCGATCCTGCTGCATTACGCACAAAGTAATAACAAAAAAAGTCTATAGAATATCTTTATCCAAAGCCAAGTAATTTAGTGGAAATGTAAATTCTGTTGTTAGACATGGCACCCTATCCCCCTCTTAACTCTTTCAGGAAACCTAACTACAAGCTTCAGGAAACCTAACTACAAGCTGAAGGGGATACAAAGAGTTCAAGTCATACAGAGGAGTAATATTTCTAAGGGAACACTGCCATCAACTATAGTGCACAGATTGGTAAAGGATCTTGTCCTCGCTTGGTAGCCAAGCCCCATTATTTTTTAATGCCATCTGTGCCCCACAGTTACTTCCAAAATCCCATCCAGAGACACAGAGATGAAGGTGAAGGACTTTGGAGAAGAAGTAACCAAAAGCTGGGGAGATAGCAGGTTGGGTGCAGTAAAGTAGATTAAGCTCAAGCGCAAGAGATTCATCTTGGCTGTACTTGAGGTGCTTAAAACAACAGGCATTTCAGATCAGAAGCAACAGAAAAATATTTGCTGAGTTTTACATTTGCCTTCAGGAGGAAAAAAAAACTTTAAAAACTGTAAATATGAGCTAAAAACTTGTTCAACACATATTTGGCCATACTAAAAAGAAAGGGGGAAAGAGAGAACTTTCTTAAATAAAGCATTTGACCTCAGACAACCCAATCCAGTTGGCTGGATGTTAGCTGACACTGCCCTTCGATCAACATCTTCCTGAGGGCTTTGTAGCCCGGCAATGCAAAATTCTTCTGCTTCAACTTATGTTACTAATACTTGAGCTTTGCTGCCCAAAACTAATGGGAAAGTGAAATGAAAATACAGCAAGATTTTCCCACCACGATTGAGCTTTGGAATTATTTCTTTTCCCCAAAGAACGAGCTGGCATGTTCCTCCTGCCTTAACACAATGCAAACAGCAGCACTTCTTTACTAAAAAATCCTTGCACCCAGTGATTCTGGTTCAAAACAATCTGGTGCAAAACAATGTGTACCTCATTACAAAAAGGGGGGAAAAAAGACTATTGAGATACACAGGGAAAAAGAAATTACCAAAGAAACTGGACATGGGAACTGCTTGTCTCATTACTCTTCCCTCCTTCCTTTTGCAATTTAATTTCCTAAATTATCTTGGATTCACTAAAGGATATGCTGGAAACCTTATCTACCAGGTAAGGAATGGATATGGAATAGCAACAATACCACATAGGTATTTTTCCACAGAAATTATTAAACATCCCAAGCATAGTCCAGTATTTCCTATAGGAAACCTTGGAGCCATTTCATCCTCCCGTATCAGAGGTGTCCATTTGGTTCCACTGACCAAGACCGAGGGACTTTTGAGCAAGAACACTGATTTCATTTACATTCAAAGGGACTCGTAAGGTCACTGTGCCACCGATTTAAACGTTAATATACAGCGACTATAGAAAAAGCGAGCGACGAAGCAGCTGAGAGCTCTTTTCTCCTGCTCAGAGGCCGGCCCGGCGCGAGGCCCGCGGCCTGGGAACGCGCTGCCAAACCCATCCCGGGAGCTACACAGACCCCGGAGCCAAGCGGCACCACCAGCGACTTCTGGAGGCCTCCTGCCAGATACAACAGGAGTAAACATGGAAAGTTTCACAGTGGGGGAATGAACTAGGGTCAGGTTGGCAGGGAGCGAACACGCGGCACCTCGGCAGCCTCCCCGGAAAGCTCCTTGACTCGAGTTATCCCGTCTTGCTCCCTCGCAGGGGCTTCTCTGGCATGAAGGGCCTCTGCAGCCTCTAACCACCCCTTGCCTTTGCACCCCTGTGGTAAATCATCCATCTGTTGCAAAGTTTATTTATTTTCACAGTGCTAGTGAAATTCCTCATCTGCTTCTCACCTTCAGCAGGCGAGAGGGATGGGAAAAAACAAGGAGAGACTGAAAGGAAACAGGATGGAGGAGCTGGAGGCTGGTGGAGGTGGCTTCCTGGACTCCTTCTGAAGATCCGTGGAGCTGTCTGGTTTTGCTATCAGCAGCTAAATTTGGTCTTCTGAATCCAGCTAATAAATGAATTATCTTTCACATGTCCCTCAGGGCCTAGCTCAACCCTCATTTTAAGATTTTATTTCTTTTTGCTTCCGTCCTTAGCACATGAATCAGAGCTCCTGCTGTTAGTTACTGCCCAAAAACATGAGCCAGGGAGACGCGTATCAAGGAACCAGGGATGGGGGCTTCAGGGGCAAGTTGCTTCATTTTTAAGCTTTCATCCCAAATAAATCACTAAGTCAAGTCACCTTCCCTTCTTGTCCACGGCCTGTTCTTACCATCTAGAGCCTGCACTATTCGTGCAGCTCAAGTATGGCCTCACTCACATAGTCAAGTTTCAGATCAACACCTCAAGGTACAGCAGTGCATCTCAGCTCTAATTATCATCTATAATAATATTTCACTGAGCCATTTTAGGTAGAAAAATATATTTTACTCAGGACCTGATATGGCAAGGAAAATAGAAAAAAAGAAAAGAAAGAAGATAACTTCTGTCCTTTCAAACGCTACTTCAAAGCCTCTGAGACTCAAAACTTGTGTCAGGTTCCTTGTATTTTTAGACTACCAGAACTATAAATAGAATTTAACACTTAATTAGAATAATATTCATCATATTTCATATATTGCTAAAAAATCTTTTCATTACCTATCTAGTGGGAATATGGAACATTGTACTTAACTATGGAAGAAAAGGATATAACACATTATGCAGTGGGCGATACAGAAACCCAAATATTAACCCAAGAGCAACAGGGATCTCTCTTTTTCCATACAACCTTTAAGAATTCTCCTCTCAGGAAATGTCCTAATCATAACACATATAATACTGTACACGTACAAAACTAAGATTACAAAGGACATATAGGGACTAGCATTACATTTTGGTCTCAAACATGTTAAAATATCCGCCATAACCTCTGTAACCATCAATTGCATTTACCACATGTCAGACATATATTTAAGCCAACCAAATCCCATCATAACTATAAAAAAGCGTGGGAGCAAACCAGTCCAGCTTCATAAAACACTGCTAACTCAATAGATTTAAGATTCTTTACCAAAGAGCATATATATTTTGTAACATATCAACTGAAAGTAAAACAATTCTCCCCCTGTCAACTTACAGCGGTGGATTCTTGACAGCAGAGGACAGGACTCTGCAAAAAGCTCGGCCAAAGCTGGAAATAATTAATATGTTGCTGTCATTAGAAAAGGAGGCCCCAAGTACCCTCCTTTGCTTGAGCAGATGGACTTGGAAAATGGACACGTTTTCCTGGTCAGAATGTGGGGCCCTGGTGCTCAGCACAGATATTTCTACATATGAATGTCACGACAAGGAGCAGCAGGGGTGAATCCAGAACACAAAGCAATATGAGGTTTATATGCTGACATTTTGATGCCAGGGCACTCCACTGCACGCTGCAAGATAACGAACCTGCATGGCATCCAGTTTTGTCTGCACTTTTATTATCTGACAAATTCTGTTTTTGCTATGGAAAAATGAAGTAAACCAGGGCCGTGTTAGTTCAGCAGGAACAACCGAAGTCTATGGCAAAAAAAAATCCTACAAATTCCTTCTATTAAGTTTTTATGATAAAACTTTGCAAGTAAGGTTGCCAGTCATTTGGCATGCTACAAAAGCTGCTAATTTTTCTTCTTTTAGGAAGCATTAGAAATATTTGGTTTCCATACCATTCCCACTGCAAACCAACTATTTTTCTTCCCAGTGCCAGATCCAACATTCCTCGCAGCCTTTGCGGATTAAGTCACTTTTGCTCCTTATCCCACACAGGAAAAATAAAACCAAAATTAGCAGAGCGGGCCAAGCAATCAACCTCTTCTGATAAAATTTTATAAGTGAAAGACAGAAGAAATAAAGTGAAAAGGACATTTCAGCAGTGTATTAAAATTAAGCTTAAGAGCCACAACAATTCCATCTTCTTGTCTGGCAAATCTCTCTCCCATGTACTCTTCCAATGCTGACTTTAAGTGTATGTGAAATCCTGCTCTAGGGATCTCCACTAATGCGTTCCCCAGTAGTGTTTAGCAGAGATAGTAACAAACTTCTAAAACAGATTTTATATATATATATATATATATATATGCGTGTGTGCGTGTATGTGTGTGTGTGTGTATATATATATATATATATATATGTACGCAAGAGGTCTGAAAAAACGTTAGACTCTCAAGAAGTTGCCTTAGTGTAGATTTAAAAAGTGGAATGTTTCATTCTCCCAAATTATCTGGTGCCAACCTTGGCATGGGTACACATTCCAGCCTGAGCTTCTCACATCCATTAGAGCTATAAAACTCTATTTTCTCCTTTTTTTTTCCCCCTTAATAAATGAAAGTTTGATCCTGATCCTAAACATGCAGCAGAGCACAAGTCCATGTCCATCAGTTTAACACTTGCATTTTCCCAGAAAAAAAGCTGGAAGAAGCATCCAGCCAAGGGAAAAGCGCTGGGGAGCACAACTGTGAGGGACTGACGACTGCTATCAATACCTGAATTCCAGTATTTGGGAAAACATCCTCGCTATGCTAAAATCTATACTCCAGAAATAAAACCTAACTATTTCCTACAAGCCTATTTCATAGAAGGCACACAGGGAAGGGTAAAACTGACTTAGGGTTATTAAAAAACACCTTAATGGCAGCACAAGGCTAGAAGCCACCTCAACCTTGGAGCAATAAACCAAATAAATCAAATAAATCAATGAATGCGTGGGCACCGGCCTGCAGCCACCGCAGACCTGCACGGCAGCCTCTCCTCCCCGTGCTCAGTCCTAAACTGAAATTTAAAACACAAATTTACAAATAGAATTATAGATACTATAATGATTTTCCATCAAATAAATCAATAATTGTTTAGATAAGAATGTACATGGATTTCTAACAACTTGCACTTGAACTCAGCATTCTCTTCTCTGCATCTCTCCAACACAGTTCTAGCTATTGGAAAATTCTACATTGATTTTTCATCCAAAGATTCCCCTCTCAAAAGCAGCAGTGAGATCAGCATCGTTTACCTCCCCCTATAATTGGGAGGAAAAACCCAAATACTCATCACTTGTAAAGAGAACACTCCTTTATGATTAAATATTTAGTACTGGCCCTCTTAGAGGGCTGCAAGTTCAAACACGGTGAAAGGCACTTTTATTCGCGACCAGCTCCTGAAATATGTTTATTGATATACTCAATACTTGCCATGAGGTATTAGTGTTGAATTACATGGCACGCTACCGCAGTCCACGGTATTATTAAAAGTTCAGCAAGAAATCAAAGGCATGCGGCAAGCTGTACTGATACAGCCTAATTATGCAATTAAGCATCTTGCTCCAGCTGTTTCAGCAGCCACTGCAGGTATCGGCTTTGCACACACCAAGGAATCGGATTAAACTGCAATTCAGTCTTCGGTAACCAGGCAAAACGACCACGAAAATATTGGAGGACACAACCTCTTATTTTTAAAGGTTGCTTGGAGCTGGTTAGGGCATCAAATGGGAGGACTGAACTGACCCAGCTAAGTGAAAACGGGAATCATAACTACGTTATTTATGAAATCCAGCTGTTGACCTCATATTTGACAGGCAAACAAGTACTTTGTGCACAAGTTAAAATTAAGTTGAACGCAGCAATGGAATTGTACAGAGCTAGAACGTAGCACACAGAGAATCTGCAGTATAAAGCACATAAAAATCAAACCAATCTGACATTAGCAAAGGTCACGGGGCAGTGGGGTGGCATTTAGATAGAAAAAGCTACAGCCAGAGGTCCAGGTTGCAATAGATAACTTTTAAGAGTCGAGTTATTACTAAATAAATACTTAAGTTTCATTAAGAGCCTCATTAAAATTTACAACTGCTACGTAAAGAGGAAGGTAAGAATAACTGAAAATTGCTTTCTGCAGCCTATTTTCAAATGAAAAATATCTATGGAATGCCTGTTTTTATACGGATTTTCACTGAAGGTTTCAATATAAACTCTGCAGAAAGAGCATAATCAGCAAGATACAACTACACCAAACACCACATTATGTGAGAATGGTAAAATAGGCTGCTTCGATGGGGAAGCACTGAAGAATCATAGTTAAAGAAAAATATAAAGCGAAAATAAATGACTGAAGTGCATCAACAACCAACACACAGATTCTACACCCATGTGTGGATGTGTGACAAATATCACCTTTTTTTAAAAAGGTATTTCTCGATAGACTTCAAACATTTTAGTCTTCCAAATACTCCCTGTCCTTTCTTGCTAACCAGCATCATAACCAGCAACTAGCTGTGAGTTAACAGCTCTGGTGCAAACTGGAGCCATCGGGGGAACAGCCAGGGAAGGTGACAAAAGTGATGGACACGTTCACGACTGGTTTAGAGGGGACAAGACACTTAGTCTCCTGAAAAGCTGGAACAGGGAGTCTCCATCCCAGGTGCATTAGCACGAACGGTGCTAGTAATCGGGATTAAGAGGCTTCTTGGCAGCCTGCAACACAACGGGGAGCTTTGTGGAGAGGTCAGACTCCCCCAATTACCTGACCAAGCCAGAAAGTACCTGGATCAGAGTATTGTTTTTAGGGCATGTTTTCATTTCCAAAAAGCTTTGCGCAAACTCCCTCAAAGACACGGGAGGAGATCAAGCAGCCACGGGACAGGAGCAAAAGGTCCCTGTGCAGATTAATTGCATTAAAAAAGCAGGAGATGGGACTGGGAAAGGGGAGCAGCCGGTGCTCAGACCTGTGCTGCCCACTGTGCTCTGCACAGTTCAGAAAAGAGCATGAGGTGACATTAAAGCTGGCAGACAATGCTGATTTTTTCAATGCTGTAAAACCAGAAGCAAAGGGTAAGAGGGAATCTCACCTTGCAGAGTGACTAATGATGAAACACAAGGTGCATTTATCACAATTGAGAAATGCAAAGTAACCCCAAGTAACCCGCAACCAAAAGCCAAACACTGCCCAGAAAGCTCAGGAAGGGGGAACCCTCTGCACTTAGAGACAGCACAACCGGCTCGGACCTGGAGCTTGGAAAGAATGGAATATAAAGAACATAGGGAAATTGTATAAAACATTAATGTCAAGCAGAAAACAAGGGAACTGTTTTTTATTGCCGCTCACATTTCATGAATCTGACTATGACAAATGAAATTACCAGGAAGTGCACCTGAAATCAGAAGTATGTCCTTTCTCATACAGCATGGAACAGGAACTGCTTGCCAGATCTGAGCAGAAGAGAAGGGCATAAAAGCAAATGAATAAAACACCTCCCTACACACAAAAAAACCTGTTCTCAAAACCTGGAAATGAAATTCCAAGCCAGGAATATTCGTGGAGAAAAATATGCCAATGATAAAATCAACGACTTGCAGGCACTCTGTACTACAGCAGAATCCCCTCAGTACCATATTGGTGCCAACCAATATTTTGAAACATAATTATGGTTAATGCTCTCAAGTCAGCACTTAAGGAAGAGATTTTAAGTTCAGTAACATGTAAAATTCCTTTAGGCTTTGAAACACCAACCCACCAGATTCCCTAATACTTTAACACCCCATTACTGCTTACTCAGTTCACGACTTTTCTGCCTATACTTTGTATGCAATTCAAGCACAAATATTTGCAAAATATTTTACTTATTTGCAAAACACCTACACGCTGGATTTACAAGCAAAATAAATGCATATCCAAGACAACCTCACATTTTGTTTTTCATTATTTCATGAGTTAGCCTTGACTTTCAGGAGCTGAGTAAGATTTTGATTCTAGGTTCAACTGTTAATCCAAGCAGACTAACTTTCCAGCTGAAGTTTGCGTGGGACAAATGTAGTAGTTTAGCAGGGCACATAAATCTCACAATGTGGGGAAAAAAAATGAGAATAACTGATTTTCCAGCACATGACGGTACCTTTCTGATCTCATGGATCAGAGGTGGAAAGCTATCCATCACTGCCACAACTGCAAAATGGTAAATTAGGCAGTAAAAAACGGTAAAAAGCGGGACCAGGATGATATTCCAACAGCAAAAGCCTTGCAGTGAAAAAGCAGCCAGGTTAAGAGGGAGCAAAACAACAGGTGGGGGAATTTTACAGGAGCTGCAGGACAACACGGGGCAGGAAACGTTTGCAGCAGGTTGACACACGGCCCCATCCGTGTCGGGAAGCTCAAAGGAGATTTTAAAGGACAGATGTGGAGGAGGAAAAACAAACGAGCTCTGCAGATGTGTGCAGGGAACTGCTCCTCGGAAGGACAAGGCTGTTAAGATAGTCAAAAATGAAGGAGAGGAGGGTTTGCAGCCCAAGTTTAACTGCTCCTCAGCCTTGCGGCCGAGTTCTCAAACTCTAGACCACCAGCCTCTGCCTTGCTGCGTGTCCCCTTCCCTGTCACAGCAGCAACAAGGGCCACACAGGAGCGCAGCCCGGGCAGACTGACCTGGGCAGCAGCAGCCTGCGCTGCCGTCGGGCACTGAGGCTCAGTCTGCAACCCCAGAAAAACAACTGCTGCTCTACCCAAGACGTAAGAACATCCGTCCCGATCAGCATTCAGCTCGGTGAGGCTAGGAAAAAGGCTGAATCCTAAAAAAGATGCAGAGAAATAAGCAGGCTTAAAACACAACGCAGGCAGCGCACACAAGTTTTGCTTGATCTTCTCATTTGGCTTGGAAACACAGAAAGTCTGTAAATCCCGAGCAAGTCCTCCGCGCTCTTTTAAGTGGGTCAGTGGCCTCCAAAACAAGAGTTTTTCTATTTTTGGCTAGTGAGCTTTCATCTGTACCTGAAGGATATTCTCACACACGGAATCAAAGCTCCACAGAGCTCAATTTACTTTCCACGGCGTGCCCAACCCGTGGATAGTGGTCTCTCTGGTTTCGTAATTAAAACCGAAAGACGAACCCTTCTTTGCAGAGTCTCGACTCCCAGCTCCAGTTTCAAACCCTCTACCTTGATGTTTATTAAAACCTCAACATGTCCAAGGTTTTGGGTTACTCAACACTTCAGCAGCTGCTTGACCTCCCTCATTTAATCACCTCTCCAGGTGAATACTCAAATTGAATTAAATGTTTAGTAAATATGTGACTTAGGGCAAAAATCTATGTCCATTTGGAGCCTAATGCGATGAAGGCCCTTTCTGCTGAGCAGCAAAGCATATATTTTTCTGAGATTATACTGACAGTTTTGATGTAAGAAATAAATTATGTGCCAAGATAGAATAAGGTTTAATTACAATCAAAAGTGAAAATATTTAGGGAGCTTAACTGTTCATCTTAGGCTGCATTTAACTACTGTACTCCTACAGGTTGCTATTTAGGGTTTATCTTTGTAACTTTCAATACAGGATTCTGCCCAATTCCGACACCGAACCTTCCTTCAAGCACCGTCTTCACTTACCTGCTGTTAATAAAACGTCCATGGCCTGGCATGTTTACGTGGTTATTCACTCAGTTAAGTTATGAGATCTCTGCTACAGTTTTTCTGCACTTCTGCAAACCTTTAAAATGAAGAAATTCCAATTCCCCGAGCTCTTATTTCTCAAGTCCAATTGGCCTCATTTCACCTAAATTCACACTTGTAAATAGATAACCTCAGAGACCACGTTAGCTCCACCAACTCATGGTGCTGACAGTCGGATGGGAAAGTTCCTTTCCAGGACACTGTCCTTACAAGATGTGTGCTATTTAGCAAAATCAAAGCCAAGAAACCTTCCTTTTGCTTGGACTTGTTTTACTATTTGGTAAAATCAGGTGCTATTTACCACCTTCAAGAACAGTCCCTATCTGCAGTTACCCTTTACGAGACTGCATGATATATATCAATGGTTATCGAGTCTCCTACAGAGCTGAGTGTTTATGGCCCAACATATCTCATAATGTACTAGAGCCCAGGCCCATCTGTATTGAAAATTGACCCGTAAGGACCTTTATTCCCCCTTCCCTCTACTTCACCCACATTGTAATTCCTGATTTCCTTACTCTCTATTTTATCAATTAATCAGGGTACTCCTTCAGTCATATTTTCTTTCCAGACCGACAACTGTCTCAACCACAAAGGCCTTACACTAACCCGTGTCCAGTCCTGTCCTTACCAATAAGACAGACCATTAACAACAACTATAACAAAGATGAAGCTATTATATACCCCAAGTGGATCAAAACCCCAAACTCAGACACCTGCACTTGTGCCTAACCAGGCACTAGATGCTGACACAGAATCGTGCCTTGATTTCTTCATAGGCCAGCAGCTCTTCTCCTGTAAGAGTCACTGTACAAGGAAATCATTCTTCGTTTTACACCCGGAGTCCAAAACCACAGTGATGATTCTGTGCCTTGGTTGTGAGCACTCCCTACTCATGAGTTCTTAGTTTGGTATTACGCCCTTCATTCCTTTTCTTTGAGGATTATAAGCGAAATGGTGCTTATCAATAAGGTTCTTCTTCAATAACATAGAATATAACTCATTGGAAATACACAGAACAAAAAAATACTAGGGCATAATAGGAACCCAAATACACACGCACAAACTCAAGTCATTTCCACTAAAAATGGAACCCAGACACGAGTCAACACCTCCCAATGGATCACTAAGCACCCCCTTGGCTTCCCAAGCCTTGGAGCGCCGTTTCCTACCTGCATCTGCAGAGCTGCCCTGCTCCGCTCCCGCGCCTGCCCCGCGGCACCTTCTCCACTGATTGAATTCACATTAACCAAGCAGTGCCATTTACCCGACATTTAACTTCCCCGGGCAGTCAGATGCCACATGAATTCTTAAACAGGATTCCGAATATAATAAATCAAGTGAACAAAAAGGCCAGGAAATGTGGGCAGGAGGAAGCTCAAAATTATTCCTCAGAAGTGCAGATGCTGAAATGTTTATACCAGAAGAGGAACAATGAAAGACACTGCCAAAAGCAGAAAACGAAACAGGACTTGGCTCACATCACTAGGGTCCATTTTTGGACCATCGGCTCCATCAGAGACATCTAAATCTAGAGAGAAACAGGTACCTACACAGGGCTTATGGTTGGACTCAATCTTGAAGGTCTTTTCCAGCTGCAGAGGGACCCGACTGGAGCAAGGAAGGTCCAGCAAGTTCTATGGCTCAAGGACCTCATGGTCCCTCCACCAAGCAGCACAAAGGTGGCCACATCAGAGCACCACAAAGTCAACAACATTATTTTGACTCACCACAACGTGACACGGCACCAAAGCCTTAGTAATCACAAAGTAATTGCAGAGTAAATTACTCTAACAAATTGCCAGGTAAATATGCAAAGCTATCAATGCACGAAATCTGCACTCCCACTGTAAACAAAACGTTAGAAATTACGGGGCTTTAATTATATTTATCCTGCAAATTTAATAAATTTCTCCTCGAGCAAAAACCCACCTCTGCAAACATGTCAGCTGGCTGGAATTCATTAGCGCTGCGGAGCAGAGCAATCATAACAAACTCAACACCTTAGTCCAACCCCGGCACGCAGCGGCTCGGAGGCCAAGAGCACCATCTTCAGCCTCAGCTTAAAACCCCCCGCGGCGCCGCTAGACCACCCACCCAGCCCTGCCTTGGGGACGGGCTTGTGTAAAACCCCAGGAAAAGGGGCTCCAGGAATGAGGTGAGGTGTCCTTAAGGAAGCGTTTTGGTGGCAGCAGATAGGACCGACTTGCCTATGCTGGCCCCAAGGCTGGGCTGCTCTCCGAGCCCCTCCGCTCATGATGGTCATGGGGGCTTCATGATGCTCCCCCTGCACCACACAGAGCTCTCCTGCTGCTCCCACCAACTTGAGGCATCCAGGAGAGCATCCGAGCAGGCGGGGAGCTCCTACAAACACGATGCTTTTCATTCCCACAGCAGCTCTCGGGTCCCGAGCTCACACCGCAGCTCGCTGCTGTTCCACATCCCCATCCGCACACATCGTTATTCCTACGCCAGATTATAAACTCATTCTCCATCCAGCAAGGCAAGCACATGGCTACGCTTTACAGGAAAACTTCAATTCCAAAAAAAAAACGGTGAAAATAGGACGGTTAAAGCACAGCACCCAAATATTTAGGCTGTGGCCTAAGTTCAAACCGAGCGCGCATTAAGCGCAGAGGCGGGAGGCAGCTGGGAATGCCTGGTGGCCACGGGAGGCACTTCAAAGGCCCCGGAGCTCCGCAGCGGACGGCGGCCGCTCTCCTGCGCCCGTCACGGGGCTCAGGGGCGTCAAACTTCCCCCTCTGGAGCCCGGCATCTGCCGGAAGCTGCTGGCTTTCGTTTTAAGAGAGATTCTGGGAGTTTTGGCATACTAAAGCTAAAAATCGAACTGCGCGTATCATGAAAAAGTAAAAAGCATGAGAGAAAACAAAAATGTGTTTTTCTTTCAGTGTTTGAAGTGCCAATTCTATGTCAATTCAATGAAAAGGGAATTTCGTATTTTAAGAGAGTGTTCAGACACGAAGCGCTAGGAAATTCTGCAGCTGTTTTTCCTATCATACCTCGTCAAGAGATTTAAAACGCAGTTCCCAGCTTATTTTGACTCTAAAAAGCTCTGAAATCCAACAGCGCTTCAATCACGAACTCTCCCTGCCTAAGCCTTGCTTATATTGCAACCACAGCTAGTACAGGAGCAGCTGGTAAACACCAAACAGCAGCTCTATGGGCTCCCATAACCATTCCCAAGTCCTACCTGGGGCTGGGATTGCTCGCAGAGAGGGAGATATTGCAACAGAGAGGGGGAAAAGAAAAACTTTCTAAGCAACCGAAATACCCAAAGCTGTTCGATTCAATGCAGCACTTAATGAAGAAAATATTTCATTTCAAGAGAAACCCGATAGCAGCTTGAAGTATCAGGGACTTTGCACTGGGACTTTCTGTAGGGATTGCTCCTGCAATTAAGTCACACTCGGGTTCAAGTTAGAAGACTGGTTTATGACCTTGAATTGCAATTACTAAATGAAAAATAACCCTTTCACATCATAACAAACAGCATCTAATACTAATGCTGCCAACATCTGTTCCCTAAACGAGGAATGCTGGCCGCTCTCGGCACAGCACACGCCGTGCTCAGGAACCATCTGCAAAAGCGCAGAGCAGCGGCTGGAAACTCCCAGCTCCAAACGTCCAGGCTGGGGTTTAACCACCAGCCACTCGAATTCCCATGGAATTCCCGTTGAGGAATGGGAAGCAGTGCCTGCACACCAGGCAGCAGCGGCGGCCGAGTCTGACGGGGCAGGTTATCGCGGTGTAGCCAGGGCACCAACCCACCTCTCTTTCCACCGTCACAGGCACTCCGCAACACAGAGCAGCAGGAATCACACAGACATGTTTTTACTACACATTTAAGTCCTGTTGGCCTTTCCGTGCTCAAGTGGAGTTTATTTTCTAGAGGCTGCCAAGGAACTGCAGTCAGAAAACCCACATGTCCTTGGCCATAGCAAGCTGCCTCCGCTCAGGATCTATTTGCTGCGCACGAGTTGGCCACCTCGCCCCGGGCAGGGTGGTCCATCACCTTCACACCAAAGGCTTTTTGGCAAGGGGGGCTTGCTGCACACATTAAAAACAACCAAAAAAATCAAGCAGCACTTGCAGCCCTTCATAGCCCATGGCTAGAAACGTTTGGAGGTGCCTCCCAAAAACCCTATCTCTCATCCCACGCATCCCAACACCCCAAGGCTGCAGGCGCAAGAGACGCCGTGAGGAAACTTGGCTCCGCTCTTGCTCTTGTTGCTAATATTTATAACTGCAAGGAGAATATATAAAAACTTTAAAAAAGAAAGGTTATTAATCCCAAGTGCCACAGGGAAATCGCCACAACTTGCAAAACTAGAAGGAACCCCAAAACAACTCGAGTGCCCCAGGCAAGACACAAGAAAACTCTCCGCTTGTCTTCAGCACCTACGTATGATTTCACAGCAAGACATCCTATTTAAACACAGTGTTTCATATATATTTACTACGGAGTGCGCACACACCACACTACTAAAAAGAGGTCAGAAAATAAACACATAAAAGCACAGCATAGAAGTATTTGTGTGTCTGTTATATTTTTATCAGCATTTTAAGAGGAGTTTTATGTTCTACGTGGACGTTTTCATCGGGGCAAAAGCCAGCACTGCCATTCAGCTAGATTCTCCGGTATTGCACATTTCATGCTGTTGGACAGGAAGCCACTGATCTGGCCCAACACATTTAAAATAAGCAAAGAAACCCAAAGCCAACAACCGGGTGTTTGGTCGGCTGCCTCTGGACTTGTTCTTGCCCTTGTTTAGGAGTACTGGTTTTCACATCTGTTCCCTCTTTTTGGTGCTTCTAGAACCAACCCAGCAGCATCTTGTGCATTCACATCTAAAGAATGGGCCCCACTTGCCCATTTCCACAGTGTTTGGCCAAGCAGCATTGCTCTCTCTGACCTAAAGAGCATCTCAAAAAGTGTCCCACATCCCAAAACAAGGACTGACCCAAAACACCTCCTATGGTGAGGGCTGAGCAAGAATTTGGTGGCCTCTCCCGGTCCAAAAAGGAGCTGCCTCCTGCCAGCGGCCGATGCCGCAAACACCGCTCCCAAGTCCAAACCATTCCAAGGGGTCGGATGCCCAGCCTCTTAGAGCCGCCTCCACATCCACAGCAACCAATTTTGAGGAATAACAGAGATTCAAGTGATTTGTAACACCTGCTTGTCCTCTCCTTGCGCTCCAGTAATTTAAAGATGACAGCCTTGCTCAAAACCTCTGCTCAGGGTGCCACTCAACACACACACAGAGTCTTTCAAAATAAAAAGAAATAAAAATAAAAAATATTAAAAAAATGGCTAAAGAAACTGTATCCAAAATACCTTTTTTTTTTTTTAAATAGCAAATCCTTGATGGAAGATTCAAAGGAAGCCATGGGCTTTAAACATGCAAGGGAAAACAAATCTCTTTTTCTTATGGAAAGCGCAACCTGAGAGTTGACTAAAGCGTGTGAAATCCAGTGTCAGTCAAGCAAAAGAGAATGCAGCAGAATGACTTCATTCCTTCCCATTTCATAAAGAAAATGTAAATATAGAGCATTTAATTTCTCAATAGGGCAATGTTCTTTTTATTGAAATGTTAAGCAGGGATTAAAGCTACAATGGGTTATAACTCAATCCCCAGATATGTTCAGTTTTCTTGAAGCATCACGGGACATTTTGGCATGAGTGGTTTTTTGTTTTTTTTTTTTTGTGGTTGCCTCCTCAAAATCAGGTTCCTTTAATTATCCACAGCTTTTGTCATGCAGAATCAATTCAGTTCAGGACTGTCTTTTCCCCGCTATTGCGGCGCAGCCCAAGCTCTGCTTTGCGTTCTAAGCGGCACCTTCGCCCCAGAGCGCCGAGCAATTTAATTCCCAATATTAGGATATAAATTTAATTCCAATATTAGGATATAAAAGGCATTCGAGTCATTGCAGCCTTCACGGGCCTCCTTGTGCTTCTCTACGACCGGGTTTCTCCAGGGATCCAGGCTGCTCCTTGCACAGCCCCAACGGCACCTGGAGCCTCTCCTCGCACGAGCGGTGTCTGCATCGGAGCTCCTGGATCTCAGAAATCTTCCAACCTGCCTTTCCATTTGTGACCGAGCTTCCTAACTAGGGCACTCACTTGAATATGTTTGCACATAACTAACACTAACCAGAAATTATGTAAAGCTCAGCTCTTCTGCATGCCTGCCACATGAAAAACGTGTCAGGTAGCTCAACAACAATCTGTTAGGAATAGCAAAATCTATATATAGTTTAATATCTCTTGAGCTCGGATGCGTATTAGCAGCCTGTTTTAGCTCTAACTGTACCATAAGGTCTATAACACTGCCTGCAGTCAAAAAGTATTTGCAGTTCAGTATTTATATACCCAGAATTTGATCTATCAACCGAAATAATGTTCAAGGGACACTTGCTTTTATTCACACTGTGGGCCGCTGCATATTTAACCATCGATTCAAAATGCATGCAAGCTGCTACAGTATTCCTTATTTTACAGTTAAATGTAGAGGGATGAGCAAAATCTAACACCTTGCCAAGTGAATGCTGCCTGGAGTTGGACTGTTTTCACAGGACATCACTGAATAAATCTTGGATCTGATTTCCAGAGATACCCCTTACTCACAGCACCCATCACAAGCGAGCAAAACACAAGCCTGGTTAAGTCCACACTGTTTAGATTAATATCCAGTTTGCATCACAAAAATAGATGATGTGTAATCACGGCTTGTCAGCTTGCTTTAACAAAATGAACATTTCTTTTAGTTTGTATATACCTCCAGCATCTCTGTATATTGGCTTAATAAAACAGTAGTTAATCTAAATAAGAATGTTAGTATTCTCTCGCAACACAACACACCCAAGCTTCGGGAACACTTCATTTTAGCACCCACATGGATGATGAATGATGTAAATATTGACGAGTTGCAAAATAAATGCAACTGGAAAACAAGCATTTGCCCCAAGGCTGCTGGGTCTGGCTGGCAAAGCCCTGTCCCCTCCCTAGGCATTCCACTTCCCAGCTCTTCTGGAGATGGAAGACGTGGGTTCCATGCACGGCGCCAGAGCTGGCAAGGCATCCTCATCCCTCCCTTGGCTCTCCCAGGGAAACGTCTCCTACCGAAGTACTGAGCTTAGCATTAAGATGTTGGATTAAAAAAAAAGCCTCCGAAGACTTCTGATCCCAGGGACTTAGCCCTTACTCAAGGCGGAGAAAGCTCTGTTCCAAAAAGCCTTACAGATTCTGCCCAATCTCAGGATTTCCTTTCACAGCAAAGTGTTTAAAAAAGAAATGAGGGCTTTTATTCCTCCTTGTTTTGACACTGAACTCAGAGCTAGAACAAGTTTGCATTAAGATGACACAAGCTCCCGTGTTTCAGCCAGCTCCTGCAATCCCTAAATCCCCGTGCGGTCCCACAAAACTATCTCCTCCGCACGTCCCTTTGCCCACGCTCATCCTCACGAGCACCCCAGCCCCTTTCTCCCACCCATCCGGCTCTCTCCGAAGGGCAGCCCAACCCCCTGGCCCATCCATCTCTCCTCTCCACTTGGAAGTGCCGTATTTTGCATTTGGAGGCTGAAGCAGATATTTATCATACATCATACAACCACTCAGCTCAATATAATCACCAGAATGAGACCCCGATAAGTCTGGGATTTTGATGTTTTACATTTTCCAGTTGCCTGGAATATCCATTATGGACCCAGAAGAACCACATCGAGCAACACTCAGTTACTCAACCAACAGACTTCTGCTTGGGGGAAAAAGAGGTTAGCGGTAAACTAGATAAGATTTATTTTATGACTAACAACAAAATTTATTCCTTTGCAAAGCATAAGGGCTGTCAGACATATATTCCTTTTCCCCAATCAAGCTCCACAAACTACCCGCTCCTAAAAAAAATAAACAGACTTAGAATTTCATCCTTTCTGGCCCAATTTTCCCTCCCCCATGCTCTTTCTCTAGCCCTAGTATCTGTTAAAGCTGTCAAATATTCCCTTCCCTGATACTTGCTATCTTCACAGACCCCCGCTGTCCCTAAGTCTGCAGTCTGTCCCTAAGTCTTTCTCTTACATTTGCACCAGTGCATTGCTATATATCTTTTTTTTCTCCCAGAAATCTATTTCCATATGGATGTGTTGCAAAAATCATCACCCTTCTGCACACCTCTTGCAACAGAGGCTGCAACAGCCCCAAATCCAACACATAACCGAGAATCCTTATTTAATGAGGATCCTTATCAAATGAGTTCTTATTGAGATAACTCCTACTACTCTCCAGTATAACATGAGGTGCATGTGAACTACCATGCTAAAAGGCAGTCAGCTTCTCAAAAAATCTATCGTCTACAATGTCCATGGTTCTGTTCTGTTCTCTTTTCCGTGTTGTCTTGCCTGAGCGCCTAAAATCCTCCTGTGAAAATGAATCCAACATCCCTTCCCATTAATTAGGAAAAAGGGAAAAAATGTAGAAAGATGGCACGATGGTTAAAGCAGCAAGTACCACCCGAGTCAGACCCTTGGAAAACTTCCAGCCTTACGGAAACTCTTCAGGAGGGAAAACAAAAACAACAACAACAAAAAAAAAAAACAACAAAAGAAGAGGTCAGAAAAGCCCTTTTTGATGATGGGAGGGCTTTACACAGTTCCCCCCACACATGAAGATAACATCTCAGAATCTAATCAGGGATTTTACAACAGTTCGAAGCACTGTACACTTCTGAAAAATGGATTTGTCAAAGTTGAGACCAAGAGGAACTGTTCTACATCACCAAAACCCTCATTAGCATTATTAAAACCACCGCTTAAAGGATGAATTTATTTCAAAGGCCTGACTGCTTGCATTTCAAGTTATCAAAAACACATGCGCTAAAAGAAACATTTCTGTGAAGTGTGGTGCCTATCTGCTAAAATAATTACAATTGCTTTGCAATTGCCATGCTGACCATCATCTTAACTGCTTTGGTTTGGTTTTTATTTAAAAGTTGACCTAAGATTGGACAAGGGGAAATGGGTATAAGTCGAAACACAGGCAGCTCCATCTCTACGTGAGGAAGACCTTCACTGTGAGGGTGACAGAGCCCGGGCACAGGCTGCCCAAGGAGGTTGTGGAGTCTCCCTCTACAGAGGTCTTCAAAACCCACCTGGATGCCACCCTGTGCCACATGTTCTAGGTGTCCCTGCTCGAGAAGGAAGGTTGGACTAGATGATCTCTAGAGTTGCCTTCCAACCTTGAACATTCTGTGATTCAGTGAAGACTGGTTGCTGTTGTCACTGGAAGGAGCCTATGGAACACGGCTCTTGTACCGGTTCCTGTTCCTCACACTGCCATAGCCACCGCTCGAGTCCCTGCTGCCCCATGCTCTGTGGGCCCAAGGGTGCCACCTCAGAGCCACCAAGCAAGCTGTGCAAAGCATCCTCTAACCAAAGTACCCTCCTCAGGGGGTTCAGAGAGCTTCCAGAAAGCTAACGCTGAATGTAAAGGCAAGCTGAGGAGCCCCTTCTCACCTTGCTGTCCATTCCTCATGCACATGGAAGCAGTTTGTGCTCAATAGGTCCTACCTGGGAACAGCTGAAGAGGAGCCCTGACCTTAACCACCAGGGCAGAATATGACCCTGATCTCCAGGGCAGAAGGCCTATGAGGAGCAGGGAATGAGCCTGACAGGCTGTCTCATAGAGAGGGCCTTAAATGCTGAATACAGCCCCGCCAGGAACACTATCTAGACAAGAGCAACCTTGGACACGGCTACGTTTAAACAACCATCCCCACTGGGAACAGGGAACAAAGGAGCTACAGAAAGAACAAGTGGCCTTTGATCGTTCATTCTCTTGACAGAAACGTTCCCAAAATCAACTCGCACGTTTTGCCTATGGGCTGCACTTTATGTTATCTACATGACCAAGGAAAGCTACTTCGTTTTATAAACTTGGCTGCCTCACAATAATGATTGTGTTTTCTAACTCCCTTTAAAAGCCAAGTCATCTCTCAACATCGTCATCTCTCAAGTTTCTTTTTTTTTTTTCCAAAAAAAAAAAATCACATCTAGCCATCATGACAAGCGATAAGAGACTACCCAGCTCCTTTAATATCCCACCCTTTCAATTGGCCCCTGCTTAAAAGATGAAATTCTGCATTTAATATTTGTGAAATACTCTGATATAAATCTTTATGATGAGGTTTCCCATCTATAAATAACACGGGACACGAGGCTTCCTGTTTCGCTAAGTGCACTCCCCAGACCTACGGGAAACCAGATGAAATTCGAACCCATGCCCCAAACCACAGAAAATGCCCCTTCTTTCACAGACCTTATTCCTGTAATATCCAAGCCAGTAAACACAACGACATTCCTCGCTGTTATTTCATTTCTAGTACCTCGTAACAAGGCAAAAACAACCAGGCCAGCAAAAGAAGGGCTCCATCTCCTTCAATTCCCAATATAATATTATGTGCTGAGGCACCAAACAGGAACCCTTCCTAAAAACTAGAACAGACCTTCCTAAAAACTCCAAATGGCTACTGCAATTTGACAAGCTGTAGGTACAGGGCTTTGGAGACATGCACACACAAAGCTGTTTATGTTGCTACGTCCATGCTCTTGCAAGGCCTCTAATATCACAACACAAATCTTGCCAGGAACAGGAGAGCAAAGCATCCATATAACTCCAATAAAGCCTGTCTTTATTTTCAGCCCGTTATTCAAAATTTACTAGCCGTAACAACCGCGATCCTGCTCCAGAAGTAATGAGCAAAGGGAAAATGAGAGGCTGCCTCTCCAGCCTCAATCCATTGCTGCTCTGGACAGATTGCTCAGGTGGGCTAACACAGACAGGGCACTTCTTCCTATTCCACTGTGACACACCAAGGGACACACCAAAGGACAAAAGCAGCAGCCAGTCCATCAATGATTTCCAGTGAGCCCCACAGTGTGGTTGCATGCTTCGAGATTCCCCCTTCCCGGCTAAGGGAAGCACCGGGCACCCTGGAAGCATCCCAGCCCTTGGGCATCATTTGTGACCGATGATGCCCCAGCCGCTCAAGTTCAGGCGAAATCTGACCAGGACCAATTAAGTCTTTCACAATTAGGCTTCAGTTTTGAAGGGGGAATAATTAAAGTTAAAATTTCCACAGGACTTTATCTAACCCAAGTAATCAAGTGACCAGGGAACCACCACGTCTCTCACAGGAGTGCTCCAGCCGCACCCTCCGTTTGGCAGCCGGGGTCTGCACATGCAAGTGGGTGATAAATGGCTTTGCAAGCAGTAAATCTCCTGCAACCTGCAACAACAGAAGAGCCGGGGAGCCAGACGGAGCCTAAGGATCAAGTATGAGACATGGTCCTCACAGCTCTTCAGCCAGGTTTTTTGGTACACATCCCACACCTTTCCTTTTAGTGAAGGAGCAAAAACAAGTCCAGGAAAGACAGGAATTATCGCTGCTTTTGGGGATGTGGGGACACGAGGGGAAGATCGAAGCGTAGCCGGCAGAGCAAGCTCAGCCCTGGTGCAGCTAGGCTGGGACTGGAGCCGTTTCTCACGCTCGCCTCAGGATTTATGGAGGTGATTAAGGAAGGTACGAGCGAGTCACTCGAAGCCGCCGTCTCCGCGGACGGCTCCGAACCCGCTCCGGTGACCTCCGTTCCCCCGCGCCGAGCTATGCGGCTAGAAAAACAAACCGGGCAGATTTGTAGCATATACAAAGAGACGAGTTTCTTAAGTGTTTAACCGGGCAAATACTAAAAGCCAGCGATTTGCAGCTCTAGAGGCCAACGTAAGGCTTATCTGGGGGCTCAGCAGGGTTTTCTCTTTATTTGCTGCTTATCATAAGCACCAACTCTCTGTAAGGTCCTGGAACTGCAGGCATTTAGCAAAAAATTAAGCCCTAGAAAGCCAGGCAGCTGCCTACACAGTCCAAAAGCTACAGATTGCTAAAATCCAAGAGGAATGGCCATTGCCATCGATTCACTGCTACTAAAGCCTTCCCATTTCTCCTCCACTTCCATCCTCACTGTTTAAGCCAACCTGGAGATGTGTTTTAGCTTGCTAATTTTCACTAGTTTTTGCTAATTTAGCTCGTGAACTGCAACAGCGGAGGGGACACAGGGACAACCGACCAGGGCAGAGCACTCAGGTCTTCTGTTCTTAAAAACAAGCTCTCTGGTAACAACAAGAGGGCTGTGACAAGCCCTCCCTATGCTGGAAGACAAAACAACCTCCCAACCCATTTAATACCCAAGGAAAGGTAAAACAGCAAGGCTTGGCCCACTGCTAGCAGAACAGCAACCGCTGTATTGCCAATTAAACCAACGTTAACCTCATTCAAGCAGTAAAATGAAAAGGCAAGCTCACAGAAAAAGCCTGTTAGAAAACCTCCATCCAACTTAGACATAAAATGAGACAACCACGGGCTTACCACAGAGAGAAACTGGGGTTTCATCGTGCCCACCTACAATTTTAGTGCGCACCTGAGGCTGAAACACAGGGCAGAGTTTCAAAAGCAGTCATGCCACTAGCTGCACGAGGAAGAAAAGCAAAGGTTTCCCATGTGGGAGGTGGAAAGCCTGGTGCAGACATCCCTCCTTGAGGCTGGCAGGTCCCCTTGGCCCTGGTACTATCGGGGCTGCACATCCCTGTTGTGTCACCACACCGTGACGGTGACACATCCAGCTCCCTTGCATAGCAAGCCCAACAAAACACCTCTAGGAAAATACATTTTCTTTAAGAACACAAAATGCTAGTGAATTTGAGCTTCATAAAGACCGCAGATTTTTTTTCCCCCCACGCTTTTAACCAGCACAACACAATATAAAAGGCAGTGAATTAACCTTGGGCCAAAGGCTTATGTATCTTTCCTCCACTTCTTTAGGTAGGGAAATGAAAGCCAGATGTTTTCTTACAACGTCTTCATACTCTCAACTACAGCAAACAGCCCCACATTACGTGATTTATTGCCACAAAGGGGTCAAAACATATTTAACAGATTTATGTAAAACCTGTAGCCATCTACAAGCTACCATTTTATTCCATTTCAGTTAGCCTAAATTAAATGCACAATTAAGATCACAGATTTTTCCTCCTAAGCCCTAACAGCGCAACTTCAGGAGATCTGCTCAAGACCTTCAAGGTGGGAGGTTTTCCCTTAACTTCTTTCATTCTGGGAAAGTCTAACAAATGAGGAAAGAAATAGAGGCATCCTAGTTCTTACTGCCAAAGAGACCGGTCATCGCCCGTGCAAATAAACCTTGCAGAGCCCAAAGATGCTGAAGAGCTGAGAAGCAAAGGAAGGAAGTGGTTTCTGCTCTAAAAGCCCAGCTCTGTCTTCCCTATCTCTGCCAAGTGCCATGTCAAAAGCAGTGGTTTTTTATCCTGAAGTTCCTGGATCATCCGTAGTATCTCGAACGTGAAAGGCGGTGGAGCTCGTGGTGGCTGTGGCCTCCGCAGGATGGGCCCAAGGGCCTTGTGTTTTCTTCTGTAAAAGCACTAAAACTACCACAGTCCATTCAGTGCTTTTCACCCTCCTATGATCTTCCAAAGGGTTGCTCTCCATATAGGTCTGAAACGAGAAAGACCACCTGCCCAACAGCAACATCTGAATGCCAACCCGAGGGAGCCACGCTGCCTCCCTGGGGCCTCCAGCCTCATTTCATCCACATCCCCACATCGACTCCCTGAGCAACACACCAAGGCACAGCATCGAGAGGGCGGGCGAGTGCCAAACCCAGAGCTGAGCACCCACGGGCTCTTCTGAGGACACCCAGGGCGCTTCACATCGCTCTTGCTTCTCTGGGCGAGACCAGCAGCAGATCTTCCTGAGGAGACCTCAAATATGGTCCTGTATGTGGCTCAACTAACTTGATATCTCTGGGCTTCTCGCCCTAAGGGGGACCCACATGCAGTCCTGTCCCGCTGGCTACACCAGGCGCCAACACACACGTGGCCTTAGGAAACTCTCTGCCAACAGCTTCCTGGTGAGGGTACCAGGGCCCTGGAACAGGCTGCCCAGGGAGGCTGTGGAGTCTCCTTCTCTGGAGACCTTTGAAACCCACCTGGATGCCGCCCTGTGCCCCGTGCTCCGGGTGTCCCTGCTTGAACAGGGGGTTGGGCTACATGATCTCCAGAGGTCCCTTCCAACCTCAACCATCCTGTGAACCTGTTAACAGCTCCTTAACTCCTGAGCCCATCTCTGGTGAAAGCGGAGATCACCCGTACGATGCTGCACTGCACCTCTCAAGACAGCCATAGTACCAGCAATACTCTAATAGGTGGAAAAGACGCACAAAAATGCCTTTTTTCACCCATAATTCTGCACTTATAGTTCCAAACAATACAGATTTAACTAGAAATACAGAAGAAAGTAGGGAAATAATTTTGAGACAGTACTGCAGCACTGACGAGCTTAATGCGATACATTACGTTGCTTTAACGGTTTGCTTCAGAAATAAATTATAATTTGAATTTCAGCTAGTGTAAGAAGCAACAGACTGTTCTCATAACAAATCAAGACTAAGGCAATGTTCTGGCACTTTAGTCTTCAGCTTGGAATAATTTAATAAAAGTATGTGGATCAAAGAATGAAACATAATATTTATGTTTTAAGCATAGAAGACATTTTTGTATTAATTTCATACTTTAATAATCTAAAAAGCAATTGCAATTCATTTCTAGAAGAGGAATTTGCACTTAATGGGTATTTTCAGTCTCTAAAAAGCAGGAAGAATTTCTGTTCCACCATCATAAATGGTTTTAATCACAACTCGTATCTCGATTTAACAGCAAATACATTTCTCTGTCAGCTGTATTGTACCCAGCTTATTGTAACTAAAACTTAGAGCTACGTCTACTAAAAGAAGTTGATTTCCATTAGCTGGAACAGATTAAAGCGTATCGTTACACGGTAAGTGCAGAAAGGGATGTTTTGTGCACACTAAAAACAGGTGAGCCCCGACGTGCGCTCTACCCCTAACCCAAGAGTCTTGACACTGCCCGGCTCAGCACTGGGGACCTGGGGACATGTGAGGGGATCTCAGAGTAAGGGGTATCACACTGGACAAGGGGAATTGGCTGTGCTAACGGTCTGCAAACATTTCAGGACCTTGGGACCTGCTAAATGCCCCTAATGGAGGCATGAACCTTGCCTCTCCCAAAGCCAAGGGCATGGGCACCTCCGGCCTGTAGCTGCATTGATGCTTCCTCCTGGAGGAATGGAGTTGAACCAGGTCAAGGAACGGCACAAAGCCAGGTTCAATGAGAATTCTCACTCCCCAGAAAAGGCTCGTAAAGCACTGCATTGCAGGAGCCATGTAAACGAACCCACACGTCAGTGATTGCTCCTTTTGTGAGGCACATTCAGCACTTCATAACCCGGGCAGAGCTGGGCTGAGCCGTTTCACACGCACAAAGGCTGCACACATGGACACGGGCAGAACCTCTCTGCAAGCCCTTACATCTGGCTGCTTGCTGAGGGTAAGAGGACCCCAGCAACCCAGCAGCAAGAGGCCAAACATGTCCTCACAGCCACGCTGCTCAACACCAGGAGCAGGGGCCGCTTCCCCAGGCCTTGCAGCCACAGAGAAGCTCCATCCGTCCCAGCTGAGCAGCCCCCAAACCCAAAGGGACCTCCTTATGAACACACTGCAGCCAACACTGGGGTCAAAACTGGAAATAGGCACCTGCTTCTGACTGAAGCTGCTCACGCCTGGGCATCCCCACAGCTCTGGTTTGGCTCCTAATTTCTGTTCACAACCATATTACATTAAATCCACCCATCGATCCATACACGATGCCCTGTACCTTGACTCAAGTTTCCAAAAACTAACCTTGCAGAAATAATGCAAGCAAATCCACATTATGATCTTGCAGTTCTTCTGAAAATGTATAAAAGCTACTGAAGTATCAAGTGCTGTGCACTGCTGAATTATCCGAGGTTCAGGTGCATCCAGTGTCATTCTCACAGATGACACTGTGGTCATGCTAAAAGGGCAAAGGCCCCTAAATAGCTGTTTTAAAATTTCTTATCTCCCAGCATTAAGAAAGGATTTTACGAACATATAGAGTAAATCAATCGACACTTCAGCAGTGTCTGGCTTTGGGGGCTTGTCTTATCCTGAATTCCCACCATTCTTCCTTTTTGGAGGATTATGTGTCCCCGCAACATTTTTACCTTAACTTGTATTAATTGCCCTGCCCAGCGCGACGCATGTTGAATCAAGCACCATCACCAGGGGAGGGTGATACCATCCGGGGGCACTCGCTCCGTATGTCCTTCTATGGGGCTCGAGCCCCACATGTGGCCAGGTCCCTACAGGCAGCACGAGCAGGCAGGAGGACTTCTCAGGGTGGAAGAGCCTGAGACACCGGAGACGCCAGGTGCCCAACGGGCAGGCAGGAAGGGTGGCTCATGGGTAAACCCCACCTCTGGGTCAGACCTTGGTCTGGTCTGACAGCCCCCAGCCTCAGCTCTGCTGCTCCTCCAGTGGATAAAGAACACCCTGGGCACAGCAACATCTCCTTTTGTCTTCTCCAAGTTATTTCCCAAGTTCACGCAGGCTCAAACAACACACAGAGGGGCTGCTCTCCCTTGCACGTGCACATTTGTTCCATCAAACATGGATTGATGGCACAAGCTGCAACCCTGAGCACCTGGGACTCCTGCCGAAATGGGTTCGATTCCAGCGTCCCGCTCGGGAGCCCCAAGAGCCAAGACACGAACATCTTGCAGAAGCCGCCTGGCCAAAACCACAACGATGACACTTCGGGCCTAAACAAGGAACTGAAAGAGAAAAATGAGGATGTTATCGGGTTACTGATATACTCATCATCCAGTCAGAGCCAGATGCCTGCTCCTTCCTCAACACAGAGGCTTGAACGGAGGTTAAGAAAACACAAGCTTTCAGTGCAGCTTAAAAGCAGTCTCAGGACTGCTGCGTGCACATGGCCCTGTTTCATTAGCCACAGCACAGGCACACGGTTAACTATTCACATCTCCACCTCGTTCTTCACAGAAAAGCCCCACTTCACACTATTCACTTTTACTCACTGTCCATATTCGTTTTTGTAATCAGTTCCCCCCAGCTTAAAATACTCACAACTTGCCAAACCAGACACCTTAGACATGGACCAAGCACCCATGCAGTGCCCAGGCAAACCAAGTGCCCAAGGTAAAGATACCAGCTATTAAAACAGGCTAATTTACTACTTTGAATCATATTATGCCTCTTCAAGCGCTGACATGGGTCCAAAGAGAGCACGATGCATAACCTCTGCTCTGAGCCCTCATGAACTTCAGTCCAGTAAGAGGTAATATCCAAATTAACACAAGTCCCGAGAGCTCAACTCTTGCAAGACTGGCACTTGCCCAACAGGCAAGTACAAAACTTAAATAACATTAAACTACAGTCGCAGTCCAGAACCTATTGACTGAAACTACAGTCGCAGTCCAGAACCTATTGACAGTCAACCTTGCTAAGGCCAGGGCTTTGAAGCTTTGGAATCAATAACCTTCAACCAAATCAAGTAGGTTTTTGTTCAGAATTTGTTTATATTCAAATACTTCATATAGTTTTTATTCTCTAAAAGGTGAAACCCAGCTCATGTTCAGAATATACCTAAACCAAATTTTGGAAATACACCTAATACCAACTGCGAAGATGAGGAGATGATGAAGTTGGAAGAACCTGACACTAGCACCACTTCAAGTTCCTTAAATACCTTTCTTGATCCTATGAACAGTTTACTTGGGGGGAAAACAAAATCCTGGCACTTTTTATTCCTTGAGGATTAATGATTTCACTAAGATTCATAATTTCTGCTCTGCTTGCTGCCCTATTAATTACAGGTTGCCTTGGACTTGCCCTTTTACGGCGTATTCCACTTGCAGCCAAACTGGATCCATATGGGTGCAGGAACTCGGGAGTGCTCTGTGCAAAGTTGTGCGCGCCTCTAGTGCCTTGCATTGTAAATCTGAGGCCCTGTCAGTGTTTAAACCTGTGAAATGCAGAGGGAGTTTAACTAATGATTCATTTATGGGAGCAGGTGGTTGTTCAACTTGCTGAACGTTCATCCTGCTGTTAACAGCTTGCACATTTAAACGACGGGACAAGAAACAGTAAAGCATAGGAAGGAATATAAGGTGTTAACAACTGCTACAAAATATTTTTTTAAGGGTACATTTCCTCCACTTCCCATCAACATAAATTCTGACAACAAAAAACAATATTAATCCGTGCACCCATTCATGTCCAGCATCTGCTTTTAATTCACACATTAACATGAGCCTAAATTCCGTTATTAGATATTTTCTTATTACTGATTGAATTAATGTATCTCCCCCCTTATGTAGTGCCAATTCATTAGCTCCCTGGAGCTGATTAAGTTTATTCCTGCGTTTCAAAAGGAGACGTTTCTGTTTCCCCAAACATGCGGTGCCGAGCGCTGCACTCGGCAGGGCTGGCCCCGCACATCTGTGGCTCATTCCATCCCAGGAATGGATGCTATTCCCTGGAATTCCAGCCCTCGAATGGGGCTATTCCGCACTGAGCTGCTGGCACTCGAGACCACACCTGGAATTCTGTCTTTGGGAAAAACCCCTGCTGACAACAGCAAAGCGACAGCCCAGGCTCTGCCCTGCTGCTCCCACCCCCTGCTCAGACAAGCTCGCAGGCTCCACAGTGGCAAAGTCTGTGTTAATACCAGGTAGGATACAAACTGCATGGAATTACGGGCATTTTCAAAACGATGGGATGGACGAGGTGACTTTGGATGTAACTTGCAGCTCTTGCACAGCCGATGCTTTCTACTGCCAGTAGAAGCAACCCCGTGAGCTCTCCATAACCTGGTCCACCACCACGTCAGCAGGGTCTGCTCGGGTCCTACCCCCTAGTTCTGCTGAAGGGCAGCCGGGGACATCCAACAACAGCCCTGCTTCTGCAGAGCCCATCCTGAAAAACCGCAATTCCCGCGGCTCCAGCCACAGAGGCTACGTCCCAACAGGAGCTCCCTTGCTACACTGCGTGTCCCGAGAGCAAGAGATGCTGTTGGCACACGGTCCTCCTCATCCTTCAGCACCAAATTCACTATCATCTCCTAAAGAAAGTCATAGGGAGCCTGGAGTATTAATACATGCTTAGTAATTTGCTTCCTTGTAAAGGTTTTGCTTGTAACAGCTGCAAAAAGCACAACTTGTCACCTCAAGTAGAGAAAGGTTCTAGTATAGGTTTTATATAGAGATTATAATACAGAATATCCACATATGGAGAATTTTATATGAAATATATTCTATGGATATTCTATGTCCCAGATCCACATATTATCATCTGTAGATCATAACTGCAGAAATTATGATCAAATCAAATTACGATTTGATCAAATTATGATCAAAACTTTCAGCAATTTAGAAATTAGGGCTACACAAAGAGCAGTTGATAGCAAAAGAGCTTCTACAGTTGCATAAAGGAGGCAAAGCAGTTGGCAAAACTGTCACTTCTGCCCTTGCAAATCTGCTTTGAGAGTCACAATCCGACACCATCCATGAGCAATTCCTCATCTGCCTCAGCCTCACTGATGAAGAATCACAGTTAATTTCCCAACTAAGGGAAACCACATGCGTGTTTTACCACTTCCTGCCTTTTGGAAAAGCCTAAACCTACCTATGAGGCCAAGTTTATGAACCGACTTCACCATTTCCTTTGGAAGATGACAGGAATCCGCTAATGATGTTAACGACTACAAAGTTTTTAAGTTGGAGACAATCACCTCTTTCAGTCTCTAAACAGGTAATCAGTTGTGACCAACTTCTCTCAATTTGCTAACAATCAGCAAGTTTAAACTAAATGTTTAAAAGCATAAGGACTTCATTTAAAAGTTTAAGTAGAATCGGTATAAAACTTAAATGACACCATCTGTTCTTAGCAAACCACATTCTTCAGGTCTTCTACGTCAAGCAGGGCCACATCCCTCCCCCCAAAACACAAATCTCCATGCTAAAAAAGTAGGAAAAATGCTTGAAATTCAACTCCAGAAAAATTCTGGGTCACCTTCTTGATTATTATCTACCAGGAAAGGGCAACATATTCATTCACTTAATGCCTATTCCATACACCACTGAATGCCATAGCAAAAACCCCACCAGAACTACAACACGAAACAAAGAACTATAAGTAATTTACATGGGGTAAAAGGAAATCATGGTTTAATTTCAACTTTTCTATAAAAATCAGAAAATACGGACAAGGTACCTAAATACAGGAAAGCCTAGAGCAAGTTTTTATTACATGGTTGCTTAAATAAACCTCACCGAAAAGGAAAACACTAAAAAAAGCTCTTACCCTAAAAGTAATCACTCTCAATAAATTCACGATGATTTATTCCAGTTTCACGAGCAATTATCTGCATTTTCAAAATAATACCAACCATTTTTCAAGTTACCATCATTCTCCACAGGGATGTCACATGTGGTGAAATGGTTAATGGTTCCTTTCACAAGCAGGAACAAGCTGCAACCAAACCATGAGGGCTGCATCCACTAAAAAAAAAAAAGCAAGTCAAGTAGCTTTGTGCTCCAACCAGCATTCCCAAGGACACAGCATATCCTGTAAAGTTACAGTTTGGACAGTGTGGAGCAGCTGGTGTTTCAATAAATAATCCCGTATAGACCAGCATGAAGAACTGCCCCATACATCCCACATGAAGCGGTCAAGGGCTCCCAGTGCTGCTCCTCTGTGGTGAGGCCTTCTGCGCCCTGCTCTGCTTCACACCGTGAGACAGTACCTGCCCCGTGCCAAAAGCTGTTCTAGCCACAGCTACAGCCCTGTTCCTTGTCACATTCTGGTCTCTTTACCCTTCTGCGACCCAGTGCCCTTTCTGTGCAAGACCCAAATTCCTCCTCGCTTCTGTATCTCTTCTTTTAGGCATCAATTCTGCTGTAACATGATTCAGAGGAAACAAACCAAAACAACATTCCGCTGGAATTTTCTTGACTCCTCAAGAATCCCATCTTGACCCTCAAGCACCCATCCCTTGCCTGAAACCCTCCCTCTCAAATACTGGATACCAGGGACGGTTTACAGCTAATGAAAGCAAGTCATGTATTTCTCAAAAAAATACAAATCTCTTCTGCACTAGGTTTCATTTGCTTTCTAAACATACAGCAAGTAGCCCAAATTACAAACGAGAAGAGTGGGCAGAAAGGGGTGAAGCTGGCAATGGGCCCACCAGTCACATAAGGTACCTCTGCTTTCAGCAAAGTTGGTACCAAGCTACGAGGGCCTTTCCACACTGCGTGAGGATCCACCCTGCCTCCAGTTATGGCAACTGGCACTTCTGCACGTGTTAAAAACGATCCAAAAACATCTGCAAGCTGCAAGCCTGGAGGTTTATGAACCTTCTTTCTGCTGCTTTCCAGTATTATTGCATGAAACATATCAGGCTATTCAGAGGCAGTCTTAAAATTAAAACCATTGTACAAGAAGCTGTGAGATTTTTTCTTCCCAACTAAGGCCTTCTGACAAAGTTGACTTACTGAAAGCACAGAGAGAGCAAGACTTGGCGGAGTATTTTAAGTCATCATCACGTATACTGTCAAAGAACTACACAATTAGAAAACGTCTCAACATCAGCATCAATACCTTCTTGATAAAACTACCTTTAGGTACATCAGGGAAGCCTGAGTAGGGAGAGGTTTATTGACATCGAGTCATCAACACAGTTTCCAATCAGCTGGAACCTGAATTACAGCAAACATGCTGGGAACTCTGCCCTGAAATCCCGCAGCCTGCACAGCTCCACCACTGCTACACTGCCCAACCAGCCAGCTTAGACCTCCAGGTGCTGCATCCGCACACCTGTGAGAGCTCAAATAGCAGCAGGAAGGAGGTAGTTTGAGAAACAACTCTTCCCAAATGATAATTAAGACCTTTTTCCAGTTCAGCAATTAAACGATGAATTATTAGTTCCCTCCACATATCACTAAAAATCTTGTAACCAACCACCAGCTTCTGCCTTCCAGAAAGCAAACCTTTTCTTCTAATGTTCATATGTGAAAGATCATCTATGTTTCTCTCCCAGCACAAGAACCCATTGCTGAGCTCAGCAGCTCTACTTCTCAAGCCTGCTTTTCTCAAATACTCTTGATTTATCTCTGGTCCATTACAGGAAAACAAAGCCTTTTTTATCCTTACACCATTCTCTAAGATATAAATTAGAGGAGATGAGAACCTAACACTTGATTTCAGAACTTTTGTTGTTGCTGTGGTTTTTCTCCATCCCACCTGAACATGCCCGGTGTGACACAGAAATGTCACTTTCTCATTCAGAAGTGGACAAGAACGAACTCCACACTCAGCACATCATTTCCAGGGCGTGCTCTTTATAGATGATAAAGGGAAGCTTTTTATAGATGATAAAGGGAAGCTGTGCTCTTTATAGATGACACAGTGATGCTCAGATATGTTTTGGACTAGATGATCTCTAGGGGTCCCTTCCAACCTCAACCATTCTGTTTTAAAGAGAGGAAGACATTTAAGTTACTATCACACCTATGTAAAAAGATGATCCAAGACAGTCGAGAGAGGCCTTGTCTGGAAGTTGCTAACATGACAATTCAGACATGCCAGATGCCATCATTTGGCTACAAACATGCTTAGCAGCTTCTAAATCTCAGTAACAAGCTCATTGAGTAGTACCACACTCCAAGCTTACAGGATTGCAAAGCAAAACCAAGGCTTAAGCTCTTTCTTCGTCTCAAGGCAAATGCTTCCAGGAAAACGCTACACCGTAACGGCGCAGGCCTTTCTCAGCAGCAGACCTGGCACGTGTCATTGGGATGCCAGTGCTAACTGGTAACTCATTCTTTTGAATCTAGTCATGCAAAACACCATCTGAAATGACCAAATGAATCATCTTGCCTCTTACCTGGAAACAAGAGTGTTCCAAGTTCAATCAGGCATCTCCAGCCACACATACGGTGCGCTCTGGTTTCAAGGCCTTTGCCCAACAACTAGAGCCACTTGCACTAGATGCTGTATTTCACCAGCAGATCCCTTACTCAAGGCCTCCACTTAGAGCTTACACTTGATCTACCATCACCAAACCCCCAAATCCTGCTGGATCTAGCTGGGATCCAGCTGGATGCCCAACTGGAAAGCTGGCTGTAGCTTTCCATCCATACACAACTAGCAGTCATGAAGAGGATATTCATATACTACAGGTTTTAAGGACATACAGTGATGAACAACATTGCATAACGTCTTCTCCCCCAAAGGCATTAACGCAATACCACAGCTCAATGAGAAGAAACTTCATTTTAAACCGAAATTCTCTGAATATTTCCAAACAAACAGCTGAGTAACCTGAACCATTAATGAGGTGCAATCTCTGTGTACAAAACCATGCATCAGTCCATACTGTGGGGGGCAATTCCAGCTCTTTTATGGAAAACAACATGCACGTACAGCAACAAAAAGGAAAAATAAAAAGGATCGGTCCTTGTTCTTTGTGGGGTCCAAATTCCTGCACCAGAATCTGACAGTAAAAGCTACCGTATTCCTTAATATTTTATTGTAACTAATACTCACAAACACTTCTCCCTCCCTCATATTGCCTAGAAACCTACAGCTTAAACAAATAGAGATTTTTAAGGCAACTCATGCTAAATAGTTTACTCCTTATGAAAGTTATGCAGCTCAGCAACATTCTAGGTGGTCATTTTATACATTAAACACAGGACTGGTGCAGGTTTACACTGCTACTTTTCCTTCAAATTAATATTCCATATAACTCTTTACTGGAATCTTTGTCTGTCTGGCAGTTGCAGCATCTGAAATACCCTTAGGAATTGAAAAAAAAACAAACTACAGGACAGCAACTAGCGGAAGAAAAATGATGCTAAAGATGAATGCTTCCCTTCCATACATGGAGTGGCAAGATCAGATGTCAAAATTAGTCTCAACTGAGACGCATTTTCCTTTTTCTTCCCAGCATGGAAGCAGATCCCTTCCCTGCGTACTAGGCTATGTTGGTTCAAAGGACTCATAGCGCCACGACAATTCTTTTAATTCTTCTTATATGATTAAAAGTCCAGAGCTGAAAAGCAATTATTCCTAGAATTTCCTAGAGCTCACATGCACCAGAACAGGATGTGACAGGACATCACCTGCCTTCAGCTTCCATCTCCACTGAAAAATTCATAAGGGGATAGGGTAACGTAAAACTACTGTGTTTTTAATTAATGGTACTACAAAACAGCTCATATATCTCAACTCAAGTTTCCTGTGGATAATGAAATATTATATACTTAAATTACTGAAAAATATTAATAGTATACGCAAGAAGTCTCCTTTGCGATTAGAAACTCCCCCAAAGACCAGAGGATTACAAGTCAACTTTTAAAACATTAATATCATTTCTCATTTTAAGTCCACGTGATTGATAGTTACTTACAACAGCCTCTCTAAGATTCAGCAGATCCTCTTATGCACAGCAAAGTATTTTGACCTACACATTCATCCTGGGAACTGCACGTTCATCCCGGGATCGGCCTCGGGAGCCTGGCTGCTCCACAGTCCTGCCCATCACCATCGTTCCCACGGGCTCACTCTGTAGTTAAATTACTACCAAGCTATGATCATGAGGGCTCCACACCAAGCTCTGCGACCAGGCAGGGACTTACCTGGCCATTTTTCCTCATGCAAAGTCATACCAGAGCCTCCAAACTGTTTCAGAGATCTAATCACTTGAATAACTGACCTTCTACTTCAGCAGAGAGCTATTTAGAAAAAAATATTTTATCTATCAATCACACGTTTCAAACAAATACTTTCAAGAACACTTTACAAAGTAATTGTGTAGCATAATTTGGAAATAATTCCCCTGCTCAACCTCATACAACTGTTGCAATGTTCCTGAGCATGAATAGCTGCTCTGTTCTGAAAGCACCAAGAGCCCCTCTCCAGAGCACTGTGGACTCCAAAATGCTCCAACCTGTGTGTTTTGTCAGCCTGAATAATCGTACATTTTGTCAAATTGGTACGTGTCCAGAAACACAAAGTTTCCGTGTGCTTTATCTTATAGGGAGCAGTTATCACCTGGCTGCAAGAACCATCTTCCCTGCTTCCACCTAGCAGGAACAAGGGTGGACAGCTCTTCAGCAGCACGTTACCACCTCCAGCATACAGCAAATTATTCCTTGGCACCTTCAAGTGAAGCGCAAGACGGAAGCTATTATTTATTACTGCTATTTGCAGTCCGGCCACTCTCCAAAGGGAGATCTGGGCCTGGCCAGCAGACACTGGGACTTCCTGAGCATCTTGCCTGGGCTGCTCGATTGTGGTTCAGCAAGGGGAAAACTTGGACTGCCCCGTAGATTAAAAGAACCCCAACCTGATTCTTTTTCAGCAGCCCTGCTGCTGAATTACTGAGTAGGCTCCAAGTCCTCCTGAAGAAAAGGACACTCAGATGGCCCCACAGGTGAAGAGAGAGTATTTTTGAGTCCACACTTTCCACGTGTTCTATGCAGCAGATCCAAGTTCTAATTTATAGATACCAGCCTAATAAGGCCATGAAAACCTCTCTCTCATTCACAGATACACAGTATTACTCGGTGGAAATTTTAAATTTTGCCCAACTTGGAGCACTGTTCAGAGGCCTACAGACCACACTGCCATGGTAGGAAAGATAAGGCAGGGCCTTGTGCACATAATGGAGAAGGAAGAACGTGGAGAGCAGGAAAACATCTTGGTCTCAAAGTTTTATAGAGCTCTAACCTTCCAAGGCTTAGCTTATTGCTGCTCATGGCAGTGAACTGCAGTGGGACCCTCTGCAACATTTCAAGCCAAACATGCAGACCTTCTGAGCAGATACTTCCATCATCATCAAGCCCAGAGGGGCTCAAACAAATCTCAAATAAGGACTTGGTCACTTCTGGGAAACAAAGGGTACGTATTCACCTCACACACTCCACCAAACACATTCCTCAGTTACAAAAAACTTAAAACAAAAGCGGAAATCCAGCTTTCCATGCATTTAACCATACACAAGGTTCATATTGCCACATTCCAGCTTGGAAAGAGGCCTGTGCCATGTCACCATGAGGATGGTGCACAGGAGCTGCCCTACGCCCTGAACCCCATCCCTGTGCCCCACACGGTGCCGCTCATGGGGCAGTGCAGAAGCTCACTCAGCATCACGGGCTGTGGGAGCTGCACCTCGTCAAGGCTTTGACTGCTCTGGAAATCCCTATGGCTGTATGGCCTCCAGAACTATCCTGATCCCCTTTCCAAGGCTTTGCCTTGCAGCTTCCCATTGCCGATTTTTCCCTTCCCATCCTTCCCAGCTGACCTCCCTGGAGCTGCAGTGAAGCCCGGACCAGGGAGCAACATGGAGGCAAGAACATAAGAGGTCTGCCAAGCATCGTGTCCCACATCAGTTTGGAAAACACCGCTCGTGTTTGGGTTTAATTCATTTTTCCCTCATTTACAACGTCAATTCTCAGCTAAGCTGTAGCCGAAACCTTGCACCGTTTCATTGCCAATTCCCTGGGCTCCCATTTCTTCCGAGCACTCAAGGGAAAACCCCGAGCAGGCTGGTTTGAGCGCCGCGCTTTCATGTTCTGTGGATTCCTTCAGCTCTGTAATACAAACCTAATATTTTATAAATAGCTCGGGAGGGCTTTCTCAGGCAGAAAAAACCCTCTGTGTGAAGTGTCGCTTGCTTTCTTGCCTCCCACCACTGTTTTATTCTAGCTCTCCACGTTAAAAAGGCCATCTGTCATTATAAAGATCCGCCGGGGAGTTAATATCCCCACAGGCCCCGCGTGCGCTCCGGGGATGATCCCCCCAAACAAAGGAGCAAAGCCCAGAGCGGTCGGGAGGCACCAGACGCAGCCCCGGGACGAGGCCCTCGCTTTAGGCCTTACAAATCCGACGTCTGTTTCCAAGCTATTAAACAGCTGAAATGTTAAAAGCTGAGAAGATGCTTCATTGTGTCGCTATTTTCTGACTCACGCATCTTTCTCCTTCTCAAATAACCTTCTTACGCCTGCATCCAGCTGAAGGGGGCTGTGGTTTTTTTTTTCTGGGGATTTAATAAGAGCTTCTTAAAATTTCTTCCTGCGTGACATAAATATAAGCTATTTCAGATGCCTGGTGATTCACTTTTTTTGGTGCTCTGGTCCTCAGCAAGCAACGGTATCTGCGTTAGCCATTCATATAGGAAAGCAGAGAGCTACACTACACTAACGAGCTGCCCCAAAACTACACAAGAATTTGCATACTAAATAAACAAAATCCTACTCCCTGCAGAGCTCCAAGCCCTCCTCTGGGTGCCCACCACCATCTCAAAGGGATAAATTCACCCTTAACTCCAAATCATTCAAGCACCCAAGACCCCACTGCTGCACGACATCGACTCTGATGTAGCAACAAGTATTACTCAAAAAAAGCAACAATCAGCAAGGAAAAGCAGTGTTACAGCTTGAGAAGTGGGGAGGACTGCAGAGCTCCAGCACAGCCTCGTTCCCTCCCACAGCCCCCATGGAAAGCAGGGATGGAGCAGCCAGGGCTGCGGCACCGGGGCCGCCGTGGGAAAACAAGAACCAGGACTTCACCAGGCAGGGCCAGATGCCGTAAATTAAAATAAAAGCATGTGTTCTTCTAAAGATTTGATAAACTTTGGAATTATAAGCATGTAGCAACGTTTTCAGAGACCCAACATCATGAAAATGCCCCATTAGCTAACTCTATCCTGGCTTGCCTGGTTTCCTCCAGCTCAGAAAATGCATCCAGCCAGAAACGCAGAGTTGCTCTTAGCACACGGCAGATACACAGACATTATCAAAAGAGGATAGTTTTTACTTCCCAAGTGTCATTCAAGCACAGTACACTTTTCATTTTGAATAAAAACGATATATCACTTATTGAGTCCACCCAGTACCCTCCCAGTCCCATAATGGCACCACTCTGATTATACGTGTTTAATAGAAATCTCTAAAAGGATTGAAGTCCGCTGACTTCTTAATGACTTGAAAATATCACAGTTACCAGCTCTGCAAGACTCATAATTTGACGCCAGTATTGAGACAGAGTCAATCTAAGGATGTTTTTCTCTTCAGATTAATTACTGTTTGCCAATATTTCTCCCCATCACAAAGGGCACTTCAAGAGATTAGAAACCTTAAGGCATTTGGAGACAATAGCATGTCTCCAAGTTAAAAATGAAGAAAGGAAAATAAATAAATAAAAACAGGCGCAGGCAGCCTCTGCAATTTCTTCATTCCACCCGTTATTAGGCAATAGCAGTGCCTGGCAGAAGAAGTCCCAGTTCTGGTGCTGACCTTGGTCACCCGTTTGCTCCACAAACCCCAGCGTTTCAGGCCATGTTCAGACCACCAAGGGCCACAGCCAGGTGCCAGCCCCAACAACATCCTTTCCTACCTCTTAATTTGACCTTCTGCTCTTGACTGTTCCCCTGGGACACAGTTTCTTTCCTATTCATGAGAAAACTGCTAGGAGGTAGAAGAAAGAGGATTCAAGCCAACAGAATAACGTTAAAACAAAGAGATTATTTTTATCTATAAGTAGTAAGGCTGAGCCAAAAGAAATATTTATCCGCAATAAAAGCTTTACCACATACCCTCAAATTTCTTTACGAAGACGTCAGGAAGCATACGTTAACCTATGCAGATGCTTCTTTTTACACTGTATTTCTAAGAGAGGTAAAAGTTCTTCCGAGAGGTCTGTTTGATACTCAGGGAACGGGCTTTTGACCTCAAGCAACACAGAGAACAGAATATATAGATATATAGGTCCCCCAAATACACATATATATTCTAAACACATAAAATATATGTATAAAATAGACAAAATATGGAATTTGTCTGTCTCTTCAAATAGAGAATGGGCTCTGGCAATTGATCTGTTGACAGGACCCTAGAGAAACACGTTGGAGTTAAGAGCTTTAGGGATGGCAGCCCAGCTACTTGGATGATGATGATGATGTTACCTGCTAAGTGGCCTTCAGGCAATGCTTTCACATATAATATGGTAGTTTTATGATTACACGTACTTGGTTATTAGAAAAGGAAGAAAACAACCCCCCAAATCCCTGTCCACACATTGCTGATACCCTCCATAAAGAACTGGGAATCAAGCTCAGATCTGGATTGTAACCTTCAAAAGTCTTATGATTTAAAACTTGTACATCTTGAAAGCCTGCATTAAATCTGAAACCAGAACTATAATCAACATCTTGGCTACTCCAGTACAGTGGACCTCTCTCACACCTTCAAAACAAGAACATATTTATGAAGAAAAAAATCTCGATTTTGCTGTTTAAAAGCATTCCTCCTGGGTCTCTGCTTTAAATTGCTTGAAGACAGATGTTGGCAAACCAACAACTATGATTAAAGTTTGATGTCTCTTTTCTCAATAAAAATGTAAAGATAAGCTGTGGGAAAGTTTCTAGAGGAAGAAGGACCTTTCAGATAAAACTCTGACTTGAAATTATTTCAATAAAAATCTCGACATTGTTTGTGAATTAAAAGAATATTCACTGTTTTTAATTAATTTCAGGAGTTTGGCCCTCCTGCTTGACTCCAAAACCCTGAGCCATGAAACTGTTCCTTGAATGCTCCCAGAGGATTTAGGTTGCAACTTGAAGATTTTTATTACAAATGAGGACTTGGGTAGAGGAAACTCCATGAGCTCCACGCTCGGCCTGGGGACCCATTTCCTCTTTATTACTTGGGGAGGCCAAAAAAGGCCGTGTCCAACGTTTCTGGGACAACTTCAGCTCTACGGGCAAGGGGAACAGAAGAGCACAGGGAGAAAGCGACCACAGACTCGAGCACGTGGTCAAGAGCAATTCAGAAGACCTGGGGAGAGGCAACTCTTCGGAGACACTGCAGTAGGGCTAAGAGAAGAGAGGAGACAATTCCAACCTTCCAAGAAGCCTTTTTGCCCAGAGGGGCTTCCCTGCAGCTCTTGGGCAGGCCCAGCACAGGGCCAATGGGGCACAAGGGTGAAATATTTCACATTAAGAGCATCCAAATGGGACCGAGCAGCGTGGATGCTGCACACAGCTCTTCTACCTCACTGGTCCTTGGCTTCTGCAGACACCACTGCCACCTAAACCCGACTCAACAGTTTATGCCAAGCACGTACTAACTATCTCTAAGCAGCAGATTTTCCCCTTCCTTTCTGAGGAGATCCAAACAATGTCAGCTATATTCAATACTACTCTTAGTCCATCTCAAGTAGGGCAGATAAAGTTGAGCAGATAACTATCACAGGTGCATTTATAAAACTCTGTACAGAAAGAAAATTAGTCTTCTACAAGACAATAATACCGTTAGGAATGTCACTTCAAAAACTAAAGCAAAAAATCAAACTATCCATTATCTTCACATCACTCTCCTTTTTCAATGCTGCCTTTTTAAGATGCATTTTTAAGGGAATATATAGATATCTTCTTTCCTTTAGCTACAAATGCTCTGTAAACACCACTAGGTATCACACAGATGACCCAGGCAGAACCAGCCTTTGCTGCAGCAGGAGCAGGGAAGATGTCAGGAACGCTCTTCATCCAGATATTTTTCCATTTCCTACTCCACACATTTGCTCGCTAAGAAGAAATTTTGGGGAGGAAATCCGAGTCCTACCACATCTGGGGATGCATATGCATCTGATGTTGTTTCGAAGAATATGGCATTCATCTTCTGCCAGAGCTCAGATCTCATGCTGTATTTTAAGGAAACACCAAATTGCATTTTACAAAATAGCTGGAACACGCAGCAAAACCTTATTTCTCCAAATTACACCCCGACGTGCCAGGAATAGGCTTTACTGCTGCCTCCCCTTGCTCGGTGCCCGAGTGAGGCCGGGAACAGAGGAGCCGGGCCCGGAGCGTCGCTTCCATGAGCGGTTGCGGATCCCGGCCCGCCTGGGTCCCTGCCCAACCACCTGGGACGGGGGCTGCAAACAGAGGCCGGGCTCCCCCCGGGTCGAGACGCAGAGCTCCGATGAAGCCACCGACGTGACGACTGGCAACCGCCGCTCCGGGCGCTCCATAGAGGAGAAACGGGGCCTCTTCCCGGCCAAGCTTGGGGACCTTGTCTACCCTGAGATACCCGGGATAAGCAACGGAAGTTATTGCACAAGATTAGGAGCATTTTAAGGCCCTGGGAGGTGTGAGGACACACGTAGCTGCGTGCACGTCCCTACCGAGGCCCTGGGGACAGCTGGCGGATGACCTTGGCGCTCGCTCGGGGACAGGGGCAGCAGATTTTGAGAGGACCATTTAATAAAACCCATTCGTTGCCTTTCAAAGGCAGCTGCACAACCTGCCCACTCTCACTCTTGCGAATCAGGATCTCCTACTCCTGCATTTTCCAGGCTGCTATAGCCAAGATAACTAATCTCCAGCAACGTGGCCAAGGCAGTAGTTTAAGCCCCTCAAGATGTTTTCCAGGGTTCGTTAGAGGTGTTTCATACCAGCACTAGCTTAACCTGTTCGCAATAACGAGTGCTCATGTTCTGGTTTCTCCGTCACGAGCCCAAGGAAGGGGTGAATGAGCAGAGCTCCCAGCTACACGCAGACCGGCTGCTCACAGGTCACAGCACAGGCAACATCCTCGGTGTCTTGATGCTAACACAGCACCCAAGTAACTTCTTGCGACCAACACTTATCTCCTGCCCTGTAACAGGGCAGAAAATGAACTTCAGGAAAGCCAGGGTTGCAGAATGATTGCACCAACTGAAGCAGCCCTTTGGGGAAAGCAAGAGGAGACACTCAAAGAGCCCTGATTTGCAAGAAAACCAGAAAATCGACAGTGTGTCACCCACCAGTGGAGCTCATAGGATGGCACACGCCACCCTGCAGCCTACGTCCACCGACCCACACCAACAAGGGCTGCATTCATTTCTACAGGGCATATATTATATACGTATATATACGCACAAACACACACACGTGTATTTCTACATGCTATTCCTCATCTTTTAAGCAGAACTTCTAAAAATATCAAGAGTAAGCCCGGATTACCCAACAACCAAACCCACATCATGTTTGGCCAAGTCTTGAACAGGGAAAACATCTCAGAGCGCCAGGGAAAACAGAGGAGGCAGGAGAAGCTGGAGCAAGTGCAAAACCTGCAATGAGGGTTAGCTGAGCCAGTCTCATTTCTTTCTGGAGTGGAAGCAGACTCTACTCACCCAAATGCGAGTTATCTTTTCCTAAAAAAGATATTTCCAATATTTTAATGCATCACAGATTTGGAGCGCTACGCTCAGACCCTGAACTGCAGCATTTCTGTTGCTATTTGGCAGAAATTATTTTCTGCAAGCCCAGCACCTACAGGACTCGCTCATAAGCAGGAGGCCGCTGCCTTTGCCTGCTTTCTGGAAGGACATCTGAGATCCGTGAGGAGTCTGGAATTGGCTGCTCACTCCTGAGTTTGAGGTCTGGGGATTTTTTTTATACTCCACAGTCCTGAAATTACACGAAGAGCCAAGTTTCATGAGCTCACCAGCTTAAGCACCAAGCTTAAGAGGACTCAATAAATTTTAAGTCTGCTCTCCACATCTTTGTGGAGTTGCACTTCTAATTCCTGGACTAGTAAATAGAATTGTCCTGCATGTTTACAGTCTGCATGTTTATAGCATGGAGATAAAATTCATGAGATAAATGGAAGAAGAACTATTAAAATCAAAAACTACCATTTGAGGCAGCCCTTTCCCAGCCAAGACAGCCTAACAGATGTCCCCCAGGGCTGTCAGTTCCCATGTTCACTATTTGCCCAAGTGCTTATTCGCAGTCATACCGAGCTGGCAGAGCTCAGCATTTGCAAACCGACCCAACTTGAGCCAGTTTTAATTGCTGCCTCTTCCACACTGGTTTGCAAAGGCTCTTTTTTGCAAAGCTCTATTCTAAACACACCTTCAGAGTCCCTCTCTGGCCAGGGGACATCACATTAGACACGTGTAGTTCCTAGCACTACAGTGCTTGTATTTAAGCTCACAAGCACACAGGCTTTAATAAATACATCCCCTGTGGAAAATCCCCAATACTGCAAGTTCCCTGGAGGGGGGAAGCTTTGGGATTCCAGCAGGGTAATGAAAACCTGACCTAACACTTGGCACCAACTGATGGTACCAGAGACAAGGCTCATTCCCAGGGAAAGGAAAAGCAACAGAAAGGAGAGAATCAACAGGTTCTAGAGGAAACGCTCGCACTCTGTTCCTGCCAGCCAACAGGCAGGTCTAAATCAGGCGTTTTGTTGGACAGTTTTTCTGGTCAAGACTTGCGGGAAGGCAGCTCTTCATCAGCCTGCACTTGAGATGGCTCCAGTTCTCTCTGGATTCCCTCTAACACCTGCACAGTCAGGACTTAAACGGCAGAGCCTAGTTTGGGGGGACTCAAGTGCCCAAGCGAGATGGCACCGGGATGTCTCTGACACTCAGCATGAGGCAGTGGAGACCAAACCTCAGGCGCTGCCGTGTGTCACCGCGGCCACGTCACCCGCCGCGACGGCATCTCCCACGGGACAGGCAGCCCCTCTCCTGCCCAACACCAAATCCTCCAGCGCGGAGCTAAAACAGGAACAGTCATACCTGAATTCAAGAACAAAAGGAAAAGTTTACCCTCAAAACTGGCCCACAGCACCTGGCAAACTTCATTTCTCCCCTGCTGGCATATATTCTTTTCCTGAAAAATCATACCTTTAGTTGAACTTTTCATCATATACATCTGTTTTCTTATTTACATTGCACATATGAGCTCTTATGGAACGAGTCAAAAAGACTTATGAAGCAACTGAGCAAAAATGTACATCACCAGGGCAGTTTATATGCAAATGTCCAAGCTGGGAAGACATAAATTGCATTTTGAGAGGGAAAAGACTCTAAAATATTTTCTTCAGGGATCAGCCCCACAGCAGAGCAAGTCAAGAGCCCTAATTCACAGCTGGATGCAGACACTAAAATACCACAGCATAAGAGACTCAAATTAAATAATAGCCTTCAAATAAACCGAGCGTTTACTCTGTAGCTTCTTCAATATTAGATTTATATTTGGCATCCATAAAGCATTTGGAAACTCTGTCTGCCTTCCAGGGGAAAGCGAGGGCAGGTACTTGGAGCTCCATCCCACACGCCGCATAGCTGAACTCTGGGTGACACTTCGCATTTTCATCAAAGTTGGTCGTTACAAAATAAAACATGCTTATTTTAGGAAAGGTAATATGCAGGAAAGAATCCGCACACGTGTGTGAAGTGTACACAGACTGCGGGTGGCTCAAGCCAGGAGATGCTCTGGTGAAGTCCTCCAAGAACCCTGCTGCCTTCCTTGCCTTGGCAGCGGCGCTGGCCAAATATTCTTCTGGCATCCAGGCCCCAGGCTGACAGCCATTAAATTGCAAAACCAATCAATTAACAGAAATTGCCCAGGATTTGATTCATCCTAAAGAGCTCTTTACAAACATTTGATTTCAGTTAGCAACACGTCAGCTGACCTGGTGCAGAAACAAATGTCATACCGTTTACGTGTGTTTTCTTCTTCAAAATAGATCTGCCTTTTCAACATTGACGTTGAATAGATGCCTTGGACAACTAGGGGATTTTGGATCTGCACTGAACGCTGCTTGGTAAAATTTTCTAACACCCCTAACTTGGTGGCATATCCCATTTTCCTGTCGCTTTTTAGCTCTGATGAGGCTGCGCTGCAGAGCGCGCTGCAAACTGGCCTTACAGGCAACATTTGCTTTATTTTGGGCTAGGCTGGTACTCATTTTCATGTACAGAAATCCTTTTAAATAGAACATAAAATGAAGGCTGGCAGCAGTATAATTTGTGTGCTATCAGCTTCTATTACATGCTTTGATTACAGCAGTGGAGGCCCTAGACCACAATCTTGCCTGCTCGACTCACACTGCCCATTTTGCTGCCTTTTAAATGCTGCTTATTCCAACCACCAACATTTAAAGACTCAGAGTTCGCAGTACTTTTTTTGGAAACTTCTTTTCTAGAGACTCAAATCATGCACGCACAAAATGCCTGGGCCTCTTTCCATAATTAATCCTTGCAAAATGCAATGGAGCAACTAGGGCTAGTGTTTTGCTGCTCTTTTTTCTGCATATATGCTGTAGGGAGGGTTGCATTGAGAAATTTTATGACTACGAGAAGTTATATGAAAATGCCATTACTACAGCAAGCTACATCACCGGGGGCATCAAGTAACAATGCATAAGCCAGAGGAAAATAAGTTATTATATGTAGGTAAATGCTGGTGCTCAGCCACCTCAGCACATTTAACTGGCTTTAAAGCACAGATTGAGCAATGGAAACCTCCTCTGCTACCTACCGGTCCCAGCTGCTTTTCCCCATATTCATCACAGGAGCCTAATGGGAAGCCCGGAATGCGGCACCACCACATTCCTCCCATCCGTCCCCGCCGCCTCGGAAGCTCCTTCGGATCAGAGCGGCCTCCCCAGGCCACCAAACACACTCAAATCCTGCAAAACGGGCACACGTGCAGATCCACTGCTGCTTCTAATTAACCTGTCGCTGCCAAAATCCCGTTTGAAGGAGATTCCTGCTTTTAATTTCTTTTTTTTCCAGCTTGCGTGGATGTTACTTAAACTACAGCAACTTTCACGTGACCGCTGGAGCAGTCTATTTTAGGAGTCGTTTGCTGTTAGAAAGTTCATAGTGGTTCAGCTGAAGAAACAAACGTGCACCAAATAAAACACGAGGCACAAAGACAGGAATTCCAGCACAGGAACACTGCATTTTACCCAAATCCACACGAACAGGCTGTTGTCAGCTGCAGAGGAAGGCACAGTGGTTAGCCATATATACAGGTGAAAATACATGGTAAAGGCTTGAGGTAGAAGGAAATCCCAATTAGCAGAGAATTTCAATATTGTGAAACAATCCTTTTTTCTAAAACCTGTGAAACCTGCATATTTTAAGGTGTTCAGAAACATGATTATAGGAATCTTTTACCACACTGATATATATAGATATATAAATGAAAAACAACTCATTAAAGGCAATTCCCCTTGAATCACATAAATGGAAGATGTTGGGTGAAATGAATCCCATTTCCTTAGGCATTTCATGAAATAGCTCCTGCGTGATCAAGGAGGTCCATTACAAGGACTGTCCACCCATTTCGAGTAGTACTTTTCCAAGCTAATTGCAGCCTGAGCTCAAAAGCATCCTACCAATGTCCAAATTGCTTCTTTTGAAAAGGAAGAGGAAGCAACTCACGTTATACGAGGCCATGATTTACAGGCATATTTGCACAGCCTTAAGCTATAACTGTTTCTGAAGATGTCTATATATACATAAGGAAGAGCACACTAGGGTACACACACACACAGGTGAAAGAGGCATGCAGCAGCTTCCAATTTACAAGCCCTGTTTGCAGCCTTTGCACAATCTTCATTTTGGTGAGATCCTCCAGCCCAGGCTCCTCAGAGGGACAGACTTGCAGGAACATTTCTGCCGTGACCCGGCTCTGGAGCCCCCTCCAAAACTTTGCAAACTTTCTGGACATTTTCAACCACATTTATGAGATGCCCCCAAAGTCTGTGAAGTTCCCCAAGGTGCACCGTAACAGACCAGTCATGAACACGATGCCCACAGCGCAGCCAGGAAAGGTTCACACCTCCACAAGCATCAGGTAGCCTGTGGAAATGACACTTTCTGACTGCCCATGGACAAACGTTCCAGCAGCAGCTCTTGTTAGCTGAGGCTAATGTTCTGTTTTTAGTTATAAACCTTTTTATCCCTTCATATTCATCACTAAACACTGCTTGTCTTCTAGAAAAAGTCCATTTACCTGCCTTGAGAGAAACATTTAAATACAGTTTTGAACGTGGGTCTCTACGTCAGTGTCACCTGCAGCCAGAGCAGGAACTGGAACCATTGGTTTCCTCCAGCCCTGACTTCTGAACAGCAGCCACATGAACCCCAGTCAGATCCAGCTGCGTTGAAGAAACCAGTCCTCCCAGTACCCCCATTAATGACACTGCAAACAGCACCCAGCACCACAGTATCCATGAGAATCCCGAGCCAAATCCATGAGATCCCAAGCCCTTCCCAAGGAAGGTGCAATACCTTCGCCAAAGCAGATGGTGCAGCACGTCTGGCCGCCTGGCCACGAGCCCAGGTTTTCATACCTTAAAACCAATTGAAAGCTCGAGCAGAATGAGCCCGGTAGCTCAGTGAGTCAGGCCAGATTTGTGCTCCAGCATAGTTTCTGCATGAGCAACCTTTCCTCACAGTCTGGAACAGTGCTTAGCAAGACAAATGGGGAAAGCATGTCGCCCTGGAGAGCAGGGAAAAGCGGGATACGGTACCAGGACTGCTCCTCAACACATCCACCTCCATGCACAAGGGTAAGGCACAGCCTCAAGGGAGACACCCAAAGAGTTTCACAGTGAAATCCGTGTCAGAGAGCACTTACCAAAGCTACTCCTCCAGCACATGCCAGCTGTTCTCTCGCAACCCGAATTTTGGGATTTGCTTTTTCATTCACACTCAGAAGCCTCCAAGGAGCATCCCAAGTATGCAGAGACCACATGAGGAAACCCCCATGACCTTAAAACATCCTAACAGCCTTTAACATTGATGGGTGAAGGCGCAAGCCATGTTCCCTGGGCCCAATCAGGGCATGAACAGAGTAAGCACCAAGAGCCTCCCAAAAGCATCCCAGTCCTCTGGATGGGAATTAGATAATTGTGTGTTGTTTTTAACAGCCACTCGAGTGTCTTGAAGAAATGCCTCCTTCAGGAAGGCTTCACAGCAGGACAGCTATCTGAAGTTAATTACTGAGTTAATTATTGCACTATACACACCTCCTTTTCAAGGGAAAAATAAAGTTTGGTGTCTATCCATATAAACAGATAACACCAAAAATTCCTTTGCACCACGGATTTCTCAGACCACATAAATCAGCCAAGGATTCCCTATGAATTCTCCAGTTTGCCCAAAAATGGAAACGGGAAAATTCATCTTCCTGTGGACCAGAAGACAGCTACAAAACTTTACGTTGCCAGAGATTTGACAGGAGCACCCGGAGATGACGATTCAATATACGAGCGCCCTGCGGGGAAGCCTGATACAATTAACAACATCATAATTAGCTGTCAACACTCGCTCCCTGCCTTCGCACAATAGCTATAATCACATTTCATGCTCCCAGGCCCCAGCTGGTCATCCGGAAGAGAGGTGATATCTTTTTCCTCCTCTTGAAGCCCAATTACATCCAGTGCCTTTTTTCTGTCTGCTAGAGTGGAGGGATCTCGGCTGAATCAGAGCAGCGCTCGGAGGTCACCCGTGTGACGGGTCAGTGCCTTCCTTGTCAGTCGGAGTGTCCATCACCGGCACAGAGAGAGGGGAGTTGAGTTCTGAAGACCTTTCAGATCAGAACATTTGGACCCTAAAAGGTGTCTCTTCAAGGCTGGTCATGCTCACTGATTCATTCTATTTCTTACCTCTTATTGGAGCTTCAAGAAAGTCACTCCGAAATGCGGATGTTCTTCTTGACGTGCTGCTGTCTTCACAAAGGCTCTCTCAAAAACATGCCCCTGTTTTAATACCCTTCCCTTCAGTCGTGAAGTATGTTAAGCACTTGCAGGCTCAAACCCTGAAGCTTTTAAATAGCATCATCTCAGTCACCCAGAGTAAAAACCACTTGAGCACAAAGTATCACTGTTTGTTTTCCTAGCTAACCTTTCTTCCCAATATCACTTTAACTCCCATTTTCTCATTCTATGCCCTGCTCTTAAGTTAGTCAAACCTAAGAAACCATAGAAATGTTCAAGAACAAAAATATAAATGCTACTTAATAAAACTATTCTGGGAGCTGGGTATGTGAGAGATACCAAAATGAATTAGTTGACAGCCTCAGGTGCCTCAAGAAAAACTAGCTTTCTGAAAGCCCTACCAGTTTCTTTATTCTCTGAAGCAACTGGAGCTCATTCACCTCACTTATGTCATTTACAAACCTGGACTAACAAACACAAAAATCAAGCCTGTTTATATCACAATGAACTGACTTCCTAATCAAGAATGTGCACTGATGACAGTCAATACACTGAAAACAGCTCAAGACATTCCCCAAAGAAAAACACTTGGGAGATATCTCTGCAAGAGATATTTCTGCAGTTCCAGCAAGACATCTCATGTTTATGCAAGTTCACGCTTCTCCGTTCATGAATTTCTTGCAGTTTCTCTCACCACTTAACTTGAAATCCTGGACTATTTGTTTTCCAAGAAACAGCTATGCAAGATGAAGATGTGGCACTGTGTCCCAATTTTCAACAAATCTGTACAAGGTGAGCATAATGCAAGCTCTAAGCCCAAAATAGCACAAGGAGTGCTTTGCACACCTCTTTTTTTTGGAGTTAATCAGTTTTATATAAATTGATACACTATCCCAAATTCTTTTAGGTTCTGGATTTTTTTTTCCAACCTCCAGCAGCTACTCAGGTCCTTTAATTATCTACCTATGGGCATCCTTCACTGTTTCTGATCCCTTCTCAGCTTATCTCTAGATTTCAGTTTCAATAACCTTGCTCCTTCAGTCCCTTCGTCTGCCCTCCTGTCACCAGCAGCTCTCAAACCTGAGAGCATGACTTGGTATTTACAACTAGTACCAAGTAATACCAAGCACTTCTGAGTTTAAGGAGCAAATCAGGTTCTTTTGCTAAAACTACAGACCCTTCAAGTTACAAATTCTTCCATGAAATCCTTGAACTGAGGGTCACCAAAAATCTGTGCTTTCTTCTTCAGCCAAGCAAACTCTCTTGGAAATAGGCTAGGACATCTATCAGCGGGAAAACATCTGAAAAACCTGATTTTGTTTTTAACGTAAGGAAAAAAAATCACTGCCAAAGCAACCACTGTAATATTTTTTGCAAATTTTATCAAATTCCTAGAAAATCTTGCTTGTCACAGACTAGATACAACATGATATATTTCAAATAATTTCTTTCTTCCAGCAAGTTGCTGGCAAGTTTTAAAACAAGACTTTCTGGCAGAGTGGTACTTTATATTAACTTCAGAGCAGGGATAGGAATATTCTGTACTACAGGAAGCACAAAACCCTTTGCAATATGGAAAAAACTGCTCTGCCTGAACTTAAGAATCCCATTTGAATAGCACAGAATTTGAGCGACCTTTTTAGCACTTCACTCAGTTCATCGTCCTTCCAGGTCAAGCTTCACCTTCAGAGCTGTCTAGTTACTCTCTCCCTCAAATTAAGTCAAGCACAACCAGCTCATCTCTATGATAAAACTAAGTCTCCACTAGTGCTTGCTCAAGACAAAGGCCTAAATTCAGGGCACCTAAATTCACCCTTTTTCCTGGAAAAATATCTTCCTATTTGGAGCTACCAAAGGAGGCAAAAAAACCTTAGGAAATGGGAAAGCATGTGAAAAGGACAGCACAGAAGCCCATTTTTGACCACTGTTTTAGCACTTCATTGACCTGAATCAGCAGACAACAACATATCATCTACCAGCATCACCATAAAAGACACTAACACTAAATTTTGGTGTGTTGGCAGCTGGTACCAAGCATTAGGAGATCTGGTTGTTCACCTACACCTACACATGGCTGTGTTGCTTCATTCCAGATAAAACAAGGACTTCCAAGGCACACACATGCAGTATTTGCAATGTGCACAGCTTGTCACAACGTGAGCCCACCTCTTCAGGAACACGCGTCGCCAGCTCCGCTTCGCAGCTCTTCCCACGATTTCACAGGATACTTCCACACCAGAGCCAGTCATCCAGGCACCAAACTGCTTCCCTTGCTACTGCTGCCCCTCTCAACGTGCTCAGGACCAAACAGATCACTCCATCAGGGCCTCTTCACAACCCACTCGCATACATGCCAGCATCTCCAAGACCTCTTGATGCTCTGCAGTGCAAGCTTTGAGTTGCACAACGAATCAGAATCAAATGAACTTCAATCCAAGTTTAAGGCAACTTAACAGCCTTACACAGCTCCGTGGAGACAAGAGGCAGGCACAGGAAAGAGCAGCTCAATGCAAAGGTCACGGTGCATCACACGCGATGTTGTCATCAGGGCTGGCTACAGATGACTCACCCAGCCCCTAATCACTCTGCTCTGCTCTTGCTGTCACTCTCATTCCAGGTCCTCCTCTCGCTTGCTGCACAATGACAGCAGCCTCGCAGCCTTCAAGCTTTCCAGGTTTCTCACTCAGGAGAAAACAAGATTCCTTGCAAGATGTGAAGGACTCAGTCTACAAACAGAAAAGGCTCAGAAACAACACCCACCTGCTTTATACACTCCAAAGAGTGGGTATTTTTTTGACATAGCACAGTAGAAAGTATTCATAACACAATTTAAAAGGGTTGGTTTTTGTTGCTGTTTTATTTTGTTCTTCAAAGTCCAGCTAGACAAAGAGAAAAACCTGCTAGTTCTGTGTCAGCATCATAAAATCTTTTTTTCATTTTCTTTTTCCCCCACCTCAAAGCAACCACAGCTGAAGTGATTCTGAAGAGCAGAGCTTGTGTGTCAAAGGCTTCGCTTGCAAATTAAAACAGGTTCAAATGCTTCACGTGGCAGGTACTGTTCTCATCTGTGGGCACCAAACCCCAAACTCCCCATAGCAATGGCTGGAACGCAGGGGACATCTCCGTGGAGGGACACAGCCCCCTAACTAAGGACGCGCTGCCACCCACCCTGCCTGCCCCCACCAGACCAAGCTCACCATGTCCTGACAACTCCTCATTTATGAACTAAGAGGTTAGACCTTATCTAAGAGGTTCATCAGATGGCACAAGCAGCACACAGACCTCGCTGTGTTTTTTGCTCTGAAACAAGCACTACTTGGAGAGAGAAAAAAAAAATCTATGTGTATGCATATATATATTATATACATATGTTCTGTTTCCCTAGAGCCTTAAACAGCCACAGAGCAGCATCCCAGAGCAGGACTGTTTTCTCAGAAACATCCTTTCAAGGCTTCCTTAGGCACTCTGCACAACAGCTGCACCAGAAAAAGATCTTTAAGGAGCAGAGCAGCATCCCAGTGCAAGGCAGACACCTGCTCTGTCCACGCCAGTTTAAGTGACACCAAGTCCTGACTCCATGCGCTAGCCTGTAACCTGGTCCCTACGGAAGAAGGTTCACGGACCATGCGAGACCTTAGGAAAGAGCAGGGAACCAGTGCAGGCAGCAGTGGGAATGCCGGTATCCATGGCACCACGGACACCCGGGCCAGCCTCACCTCCAACCCCACCAGCACGAAGCCAGACAGGGTTTTGCTGGCACCGAGAGCTTGCAACCAGCACCAAGTTTATCCTCTAGCTTGCTGTACCACCGTGCTACCTCAAATGAGCTTTTCCACATGATTACCTATGAGGAGATTAACAACTGCAAGAGTCTGTGGCAGCTCCACAGAGCATTAGGAGTCACAGAGAAGAAGAAAAGGCAAGACAGCTAATGGCCAAAGGCACCCAAGTCCAACTCTCCCCAGCAAGGCCGTGTTTGCACCTTACAAGGACTCTAGCAGAAGCAGAGGGCATCCTCACCTACCACACAGATCTTCAGGTATGTTTTACAGCCTTATTACTTCCAAAATAATCCATATGAAATTTAATATCGCAAAGGAAAGGCAAATAAAAAGATCAAGGGTTCTAATTTTCTGAAGTATTTCAGTCCAAAGACGACCCCAGCCTCAAGTTTTAGGCAACACAGACTATTTTAGGTGCCTCAAGTGGTCATGTGAGAATCTGGTTACCTTTTAATCCGCTGCACAGCTTGGGATGCCCAAGTCAGAGCAAACCCAACAGCCTTGGCCTCTATCACACCACTCCATGGCTTAAATGGAGATTTCAGCTGATGTATTTACTACTTAATCCAATCCTTCCAACAAATCTTCCAACCTGCAAGTGTAATTTAGAGCAGAAAATTAATTAGCCTTCTTTTGTGGGAAAGGAGCGCTTGTATTTCGGTTTAATCATCTGCTTATGGCTTCAGATAGAGCATAATAGCTGCTGGAGAACAGTAGTGTTGGCAAGAGGACCGTTTCCATGGAGAACAAAAAAGGTCAAATCATAATTTATTGAAAAGAATTCAAGTCTGCGGCAGGCAAGACTGACACAAACACTTTTAAAATAATAATAATAATAAAAATGGGCATCTCTGCCAGTTGTTTGCATTGCTTATCTTCTGCAACTTGAAAGCCAGTCTTCAGGAAAAGCTGTCACGAAAATATATTTTTACGACACATGACAAGTCGGCAGCGAGATAATGCAGGTGAGAAATAACCAAGGCAAACAGAGGTAGCTGTCATGCAATCGTGGGGCGAGGGATGCACCACGGAATTTAATTTCTGTAATTAAATGTCAGATTACAAGACGCAAGGATATAATTAGCACAGCGTAATTCAGTGCCGTTCTGGTGGAACTGGAGCCTTGTGTACTCACCCAACACCTCGTACTAAAACAACACAAGCTGTTCAAACAAATTGACATTTTTAATTCCTACTTGTAACAGACCTTTATTATCACTTTCCAAAATATAATGCTTATTAAGGACACAAACTCTTTCCGAATACTTTGGAAAGAATCAGTCTAGAAAACACTCAAGCAGTTTACCAGAAAATAATTAAGTCAAGCTAATTTTGTGCTGTGTTTCCATTTAATAAGAGTTGAGAGATTACTTCAAAAAAAAGTATCACTGCATGGAGGAAAAAGAGTAAATAAAATTCTGAAATTAATAAGTACCTTATTTAACCAGGCCTTATAGATTGAAAGATCTGTGCATTGCTGTATATGGGGGTGGAGAGGAAAAGGAAGTCATCAGATATTCAGAATATAAGGAAATCTGATGGACTTCACAATCTTCTAAACAACCCCCTTACTGCACTATTAAACCAACCTCTTCTCCAAACCACTTCTTGAAACTCAGGGACACCAATGGCATAGGATGAAAATGCCAAGCGCTGCAGACCAGTAGCTGGACGTCTCCTCACCAAGAGGTGCTTCTACAGGCACCCTCATGCCCACAGGCGGTGCAGTTAGAACCAGCACTCCTCAGGTCACCAAAAGCCAAAATCCTTACTTGAAAAAAGAAAATCCTCAGATCTTCGCAAGCAAAACCTGGCAAAAATAATTAGAAAATTAAGAGACTCTACTGGTGTTTACTTGGCTCCAAATGAGTTCTCGAAGCACTTTTGCATTGGAGTACATTCCCAACCTGGTACTGATCCTAGCTTTAGAAAAAGTTCTACTTTTCTTTAATCAAGGTCAAAGCAACTAATCCTGCATTTTGTGCATTTATCTCCAATTATATTCACAATGTGAATCATGTTACTGCCCAGTCTTAATCGCATTTAAGGCAAGATTAACCTTTCTTGACTTTTCACCATAGAAGCAACTCGTGAGAATTACAATGTGAAAACGCGCATGTGGTGCTGGGGCAGCCTGTGTCACTCCAGCAACACTCCCATTGTATGGTGAGCAGGGGACTACTTAGCATTACATGGAAAAAACATCCTATATTTTTTCATTTGGGAATCAAAGACTAAAATATCTGGCAGAATACTATTTAAGGTAGAAATGCTTTTTAACTGCTGATCACTAAGGAATTACTTGAATTTCAGGGTAAGAAAAGATGCACAAAGAGCCTTGTAGTTGGAAAGTAGGAACTAAAATATTAATTTAGAATACACCTCTAGCAGATGAGCAATGCTGGCAGCAAACATGCCTTCAAGGAGGCACTAAAAGGTCTGCTGCCCCAAAACGGAGAGCCCCTGTGTCTGTGCAAGCCAGGAAGCCTCTCCTCCCGCCGTGCTCCTGCTCTCCAGCAGCAGCACAGAAGTGCTCATTTACAGCTCCTCGTTTATGGGCAACACCAGAGCTTTGCAAAACTAATTGGGAGCCAAACCCCTGTGCTGCAGAGCTGCACCTTGTGCAGGCCACAGACATCAGGACACATAGGCCCGAGCTTAAAGGTGGCTTTGTGATGAGCAGAGGGGAAAGCGCCGCGGTGCACACGCAAGGCAAGGTACCCGCTGGTGCCTGCGACGCTCCCGCTGCCAAATACTTTCTTAAGCTAATATTGATGTTTGAACCGCAGCTCAAATTCTCAGCCCCAAGTAAATAGGCCTTTCTAGGGGATTGCTTTTCCTGGAGCTGGGCCAGGGCAGACATTAGCCTTTGTTAATGACGGGAGCGGGACCGGCCCCCGTCCGGGCGCCGCTTACAACACCCGCTACGGGAGTTCCTCCTTCTTTTAAATAAATACAGAGCAGGGCAAATATCACCTTGCTGAACTGCAGACAGCAAGCAGCCATCCAAAATAATTAGTTTCTTTTGAAATTAGGCTTCTTTCAGTGCAATGACTTCTTTTTAAGCATTATTCTTACATGCTCTTGAATTGAGACTTCATTTCATTACTACAGGGCTACCCAGCAGCTCATCCTGTAGCCTGAGCAAGAGGTCCCTTGGACACCACGAGCTTCACAGCCCGCGAGGGCTCAGCCCTCACCGCTAAGGGCACCGCGCTTTCCAACACAGGAGGGGCAAGACAGACGACGCTTTCCTATGAGTAACACCACATTTGAAATAAATGTGCAAATGTCTTTTTTCATAGCTCATAATAACTTCTGAAAGTTTGTATTGGATATCCAAGACCAACTAATCCGCACGTTCTTGGATTGGTTAACTGCTGCCTCTGTAATTACAGTAGATGAGATGAAAAGCCATTTGGAGGACATCAGTAGCACAGGCTTTGGAGGAGAGATGGCAGAGATCGTTTTCCATTGTGGTTATTTATTTTTAATATGTGTTTCTCATTACCTTCTATTATTCACTGCCATAAAAACAGCATCGGATGAGAGGAGATGCTCTGCAAGATGCTTGGCCTCTCCTGTGCCCTGAGAGTTAACAACAGCCTTTACAAACTACCAACTTACTTCCTTCTCAAAAAAGATGGAAACCAACTTAATTTTAAGGCACTCATATGCCTCCTTCTCCCTTCTCTTGCTCCCTTCTACACTTCCTCTCATCCAATAACCTACAGTAAGATAGAAAAGTTAAAACTACTTCAACTACTTTTGTTCTTTCAACTAGAATTTTAGTGCTGAGGAGATCAAATGACCGTATCACATTCCCAGCATTCAGATCAAAGAAGAGGCAGTTACTGAAACTGTTCACGAGTAAGTGCAGAATGTCCTCAACAACAGATGGCCAGAACCTACTACCAAGCACAGAGGTCCCCAGGCCACCAGCTGTCCTAGGAAAGGGTCTCTGCTGCACAGCCCAACTGCCTGCACCCTGGGCTCCATCTCTGCACCTCACTACCCAAAAAGATCAAGTGGCACCAAGACATCTACAATATTTTATTACACTAAGTCACAACTGACATTCTGTGAGGAAGACAAGATTCTGTGTGTTTGCAAAGGAAAGAAACCAGAACCCAGATCTTCTATTCACACACATACACAAAAAGTGAATTTAAATATTCTCCAAAGCATCTTAAAAAAAAAGTTTAACAGACAGGAAGGTCATTTGTTAATAGCGTAAAAAAAAAACATAATATCAGTCTTCACTGGAAGGAGAAAGAAAAATTATAAACAAGAGCTCAAGTCAGGTAGCAGCCTAACTTCACACACCAGTGCTGCAGGTGTCCAATAACAAACTTAAGTTCAATGTAATCAGTTAAATTAAAGTGGCTGGTTTTCATTTCGCTTCCTGTGAGGTTATACAGAGAGGCTCCATCTTCTTAATGGGCAGCCAAGCACGCCGATGCCTGAGCTTCTGGGCAGTTAATGTGATGACAAAGAGAAAAGTGAATTCATCTTACAGAAAGGAAAAAAATAAACAAAACAAAACCCCATAGAATTGGGGGGAAAAATAAACTTGTTACAGTAACTAGCTTGTGTAATAATGGAGAACCTTGCCCCAGAAATAACTGATACTGCCCCACTGATCAATAAAATTGTGTTTTCTTATATTTTGTCCTTACAGCACAAGTTGTCAGGCCCCACAAAAGTGCAAATTAAGCTAGAAAAGTCACACATGACACAGATTTGTAGCCCCATTTTCAGCAAGAGAACAAACCGGCGCGTCCACCCCGCGCATCCTCTCCACCATCACCAAGGATGAAGCCTGGGATTTTGGGGATTCTTCTCAAACCCTCCATGGCAGGAACCATGCCCAGCTTCTCTTGGCTGCCGGGCAGGAGAAGGGGGCAAGCGAAGCCGCCCCATCCCCCAGAGCGAGAAAAGGAGGCTCAGCTATTTAAACAGCAGCATCTCCTGCCCCAAAACACCTGCTTAGCTGTAGAGATTAAGCATGTCTAAAAAAACAGTACCTTATATTTAGCATATTAGGAGGTATCCCAAAAAACCCTCTTCAACTACGTTCTTGCTCACCTGTAAGGCTGTTGAGAACTAAGATCTCCCAGCTGGAATATCCCAAGTTTGCAGACACCACCTGCCAGGAGCAGGTAAATGCATGTCACCAGCATCATGTCTGCCTTCCAAACCCACCAGGCACCTCTTTTTATTAAAGGAAGATTTTTATTAAGTCAGATGATTGCAGAAGTGGCAGCTTTTATGCGAGAAAGGAAATGATATAGAACTAAATGCTTTCAAGAACTTGCCTAGATAAAATACACTGCTCATCTGGTCTCTAAAATACCTATACATTAAGCTTTTATACACAGAATAACTCTTGTCCTAAGGTTGTAATTGCCATTGATTTGCTCTCAGAAACTATATTTATCATTCTGTAATGAGACACTTTTGCAATTAGCATTACGGATCCATAATAGAAAAAAGGATGGCTCTTTTAACACAGGCAAGGGAATAGTTTTTGAGTAGGTTTTTTTCCTCTTTTAAAAAAGAGATCAGATATTCCTGTTTCCAGAGACTGCAATACATGAAGCCTTTTTTCCTTCTAATTTTTACATCTAGTTACACTGCAGAAGGGCAATGGATGGCTTCCTTCTTAAGTAGACGAGAAGTTTGATGGGTTATTTGCTACTCACATTTCCAGAAGTCCAGGAGAACATCCATTGGTTTCCAGCAGCAAGTGTCCCAAGGGTCATTCCATGCAGGTCCGCATCTCCGGAGTCGGCATCGACCGCTCCCCGGACGTCTCCATCTCCTCCTCAGCCCTGCAGGACCCTGCCCGTTTGGGGTCACGGTCCCCAAACCATGAGCATTTGCTCAACATTGAACAGGACAAGAGAGCTTAGCCTCATTATTCAGATACAGGCAAAGCTTCTCTCTCACTTTAGATCCCTACAGAAGCATTTTACAATTTAACTTCTATCGGGACACCAAAGAAAATTTCAGCGCAAATTAATTTGCTATTTAGAGGGGGCATATGGGTTAAAATGAAGGGACTCAAAGGTTGCCAACACCTTGCACGAACAAAATTCCCTCTGACACTCCACAAAAAAGTAAAGAAGTGCAGAGCTGCGTTTAAGGTCTATCTTTTTAATATCAAGAGAACAATACACTGCCCACAGCAGGCAGCCGACCACCCTCCTCCAAGCTCAGGACTGACTGAGGCCCTGGCACCCTGAATTCACTGCTAGTCTGAATGTGTCCTGAACATTCTGCACAGTCCTCCTCCTCCTAAAATGACTACAATGAGGCTCCTAAAATGAGGCTGCTGCACAGTCCTCCTCCTAAAATGACTACATCCCAGTCTGGGAGATGTAGCCACATGTCTGTTTTAGGCTTATTTACTCTCTATTTGTCCCACAAAAGCTTATTTCTGAGCAAGCTAATGGCCTCTTCCATCAGGGCAGCCTTGAGGTGCAAGTGCAGGGATTATCCAGGTGGTTTTCCATCAAGGAAAAGTTTTTGCAACAACAAAAAAAAAAGCAACTGAGACAAATCGAGCAAGAGATTCTACTTTTTCAATTCACAATCATATCATACATGTATTTCATGTATAACCAAATGTACTATAAGCTAATACCAATATGCCATATATCACAGATCACATATATGCCAAGTGATTATATAGATCTACCATCATTACATAAACAAAATGGTTCATAGGCCAAAACATCCATTTGCCCCAAATTATATGAAGGAAAATACTACGTTTTATCTGGCTGAAGATGGTTTTAAAGTTGTCAACTGCTGCATTACTGCGAGACCAAAGCGAGACCCTGCAGCAGCCGAATCTCTGACTTCTTATTTCTCCTATACGGCCAAGCTCCCCGTTATATCAGAGCCCAGCCTGAGTCCTGGGGAAAAACAAACATCCCACCAAGTCGAACAACACTTGGAGTGGAAAGAGCACAGATAATACTTACACCCCCCAGTGAAAGCACTGACATATTTCTTACTTCTGAAAGCAAAAACAACAGGCTAGTAGCTGGTATACAACTGTAAGGACAAACTCCTGCTATAGGAGCATTTTGTCTATCACCTATTTAAACATTCTGGCTGTGTTTCAAAGCACAGCAGATCCAAGCTTAAATAACCAATACTGGAAGACTTGGCCTTTCTCCACTCTGGGGGAGTGTTTCTGACCTGTAGAGCATCCTGCCCTGACACCCTGTCCCTGCAGACACAAGGCTCAAACAACACTCCAGCCCTGGAGAAGAGGTCTCCTGTTCTCCTCATTAGCTCTGTGCATCACAAGGAAGACAGCCCCCAAGCCAAAACTGGATAAGGAAACTTCTCCCAACCATCACCTTCACGCTCCACGTCCTCCATCACCCTAACTCCCAATGAATTCCCTGCACTTCATTGAGCCTTTCAATCAGCTCGCTCCTCATTTGACCCACCGACAGCTTTTGCTGCTACCACAGTTCTGTGCCACAAAACTCCCCCTATATACATAGGAAACATCACAAGGCTTCTCCTCATTGCACCAGTAGGCTGAACATGGCCATGAACTTCCATAAGGAATTTGACAGAGTGGTTATCAAGACCCTGCTCCCCACCCGGATCAACTAAAACCACAAGATTTAGCACGGTGTGGAGGCAAAAATACCCACGCAGAGAAGAAAGCAAGATGAGCTGTAAAGCATATCTACCTGCTACAAGGTCTAACAGTAACACTTCTGTTCCTGTGCCAGGTGAGCTTAGTTGTTGCAGTCATTAAACTCAGATTCTCTGTCCTAATACCATTTTCTATTGCAAAGAAATGTACTTAGTCAATACACAGAGATGAGCTCGGGCTACTGCCCAAATGCTTATGTGATGAGATCTTGAAAACACTAAAGAACTAAAGCTAATCAGCATAAAAGTTACTAGGCTACATTAACAAGATCAATCCTAGAACTAATAGAGAGGCTACTCAATTTCCCAACATTTCAGCAACATCTTATTACAAATATTTTTCAAGTCTTTCCTATGAAAACAGGATCATTTAATGGGATCAAATATTATCCTACTCACTTCTTTGCAAATTTTCAGTATGGTTAGTAAATCTTCTGCTTGTCTGAACAAAATACTAAAGTCTTAGGCTCATTTCACCACTAGGCCTAGGCTCTGTTTTACATCAAAGGGAAAATCAAATTTGCTGCTTGAGAGGAAATTTCCACTCAGATCACAAGAGCATGTTTCACTGTCTACAGCCCAGATGCCACTCGGAAAATATTCACACTCTAAATTTAATAACATGTTCAGATTATATATTATTAGTGTCAAAGTAGTAGACCATTTTCTACAAACTTAACAGTCAGACTTCCCATTCCTGGAAAAATCTTGAGTCACAAAAAAGAAAATTTAATGAAAAATACACGGGACTGCTCTGAGCTGGCTAAGCTCAATTCTCATCTTGATCTGTCTCTCATCAAAGTCATCATCAGAACTTTTATGCTTAGAGTAAATCTTCATTTGCTTTGTGCCTTAATAGCAGAACTTCACAGGAACATCACTTTAGCTAAGTCCCATTTAGTCTCCAAATTGCATGTCTAGGCAATAACTCACACTTTGCGTTGACCAAATCCACTAAAAATCAGCATGTCTGCCTTGGGTTTGATAGCAAAGCACAGGCAGATGCACCTGGATTATCAGTACCCCTTGGCTCTCACTCCCCATGGGCTCCTCCTTGGAGAGCAGCCCCGATCTGTCAGCCCTTCTGCAGTCATCAGGGAGGAAAACCAATAACTCCCCCAAAAAACAGCAAGGACACTTCAGAAAGCTCAAGGGAAGGGTAAGAAATGAGTAAATGAGTGGAAGAACACAACGGATGCATCCTTCCCAAAGGGCAGCCACCCAAAATCTTGGCTTGGGAGCTGACCTGCCCAGCACATTAGGAGCACCTCCAGGTGCCAAATTCTCTCATTCCATTGAAACATCTTTCCCCACACTCCATTCTGCAATCTTGCTCCTTTCCATCTCCTTTTTGGCTGCCTTCTTTCCATTTCCTAACAATATTGCTATCCTTTTTTCAGGGGGGGCAGAGTGGAAAGAAAGGACTTCTTTCCATCCTTATACTCATGCAACTTCTGTGCTTAGGGCACTTCCTTGAAACCACCCAGGCAAAACAGTTCCCATGATTTGCTGCAACCGCCGCTGCAAAGTCCTTGTCTTTATTGGGTTCAAGGTGGAAGCAGATCACAGACGGCGCCAATAAACCCTACGCGTTTCCCGAGGAGCTGATTAGAAACCCTGCGTATTTGGAGCAAATGTGCCATAAACCAGCAGGGTTTCCAGGCCGGCTCCCTGCCGGACCTTGACCCCGAGGCTGCTGAGAAGCCCTCGGTCCTGCACGATGCAATGGCAATCACAGCACAGTAGCTACGGAGCAGCAAGGCTCAGCAAGACCCTGCACCGAAACCAAGAGAAACCCGCTCCCGTTTCAAGCGGGCTCATTCTGAGCCCAGCAGGCAGCTTTAATCAAGGTGCAATTTATAGCCTACCTATCCCTGAGAACACTGGTTTCTCATCCCCCTTCTCTCTTTTCCAGCCTCTGCTTGGTTTCAGGCAGGGTATTCTTCCACCAAATGCTTCCTCAGGCACCCGTCTGCCTCCAGGAACTGAACTTCAGTAACCTCCTTACTTGAAGGACACATTAGCCTCAAAAAACAGCCTTGCTTTAAGTTAATCCATAGTAAAAGCATGTATACTTCACCGTGAGAAACACATGACCCAACTCCTACCAGGGAAGGCTCCCCCATGAGGATTTAATATAGTTCTTTATACATTTCTGGAATGTTATCTTCCATATTTTCAGTATGTTAGCTGCAAGACAACAGACCACACAGAACACCAAGATCAACTCCAGAATTCTTAAACAGTGCTTCCTTCTGGCAGAGAACAAGTTATCATCCTTGTGCGTTTGCTTTATGGTTTGTTTTGCACCGTTTCCAAAGCACCTCTACACTCATGCTCTCCATCCTCCCTAATGCCTCCAAGGATCCCAAGAATCCAGCTGCCTTCAAGCCGAGATAGTTTACATCTAGAGACCCTCAAAGCCCGAGGACTGTGCAGAATGTGGCTCCCATGAGCGACCTGCTGATACCCTTCTCTCATCCAAGCTGATGACAGGACACATGCCTGTTCCATGTGGGATTGGAAGGCTCTCACACTGCTCACTCCATTAGGAAAGACCTAACTCAGTCCTCTGCAAGAGCAAAATATTTCACTTGTGACCGTAAGGTAAAATATGATTAAAAAAACCTCTTTCCAAGTGTTCTGCATGCTAGTCGTGATGGTATCCATACAGTTACTACAAGTCTCCTCTACAGATGCAGCTATTTTCAGATTTTGATCTGGTTTTAAGATGCCGAATCTCTGAATGACTGATGTGTGTGGCTGGATGACCCCTTTCCGTTCCCCATGGTTCCAAGGCTGTTCCACAACTCCTCTCTTTCCTTCCCTGCACTTCAGCATCCAAAACGTGTCAGAAAGCTCAGTGTATTTTGTCCTTAATGCTTGTGGCACATATTTCTCACTGAGGCACAGGACTACCCTCACAATCCTGGGGCTCCATACTACGTGTCTGTTATTTCTTACTGCTGCTTCTTCATCCACCCACTGAGATAAGATTCTTCTCAAATACCTTTCAAACCCCTCTTTGCAAACAGAGCCTTAACAGAGAAAAGCGAGGATGCCAGAGAACAGACTTGGATGCTCTGCTTATCAAGTTTATTCACTCTTCAAGAATGAACCATGTCCCCAACCCAAATAAGGGAAAGCTGCTCCCAAACTGCAGACTCAGATGTCACCACAGGTCAACAGCTTATCTCTGCAGATGCTGGTTATCAGGATATATTATTAGTTAAAATAGCCTCACATATAAACCTCCACCACTAGCAGAACTGCCTTGACATTCTTGGCTTCCAGTAAGCCTGGATACTGTTGCTATTGCCACTAACTCTACAATAAAAGCTAAATGAAAAACCAACAGGCTCCCCGTCTGACTACTCCTTGCACATGACACATGCTTTCACAACTCTGTTTTTTTGGGGCAATGCAAATGCACCAGTACTATCACTGCCTACACTTGGAAATTATGTCACCAAGCAAGTGCTTCTTGCCTGTGTGAGCTCTCAAGTGCTCGGCAAGCAGAACCTGGTTTCCAACTTGGGCTGCAGCAAATGCAATTCTGACCATCCAGAGCAGATATTTAACTCGGGGCAGAGCCAGGGCACAAGTCACCTCGGGTCTTGCTACTTCCCACTGCCTTGTCCCAGAAAGAGGGGCAGTGACGGCTCCAGGTAGGAGTAAATCCCCAGATCCAGGGTAAGTTCTGGATACAAGTCTGTGAAGGGCTCCTCATTTACAGAGATATCCTTGAAGCATTCAACACCAAGTGCTTCGGATTTGTCAATGAATAAACTAGGCAGATACTAACTCATATCAGGTTAATCAAACAAGAAGTAACTCTAGAAATGTAATTGTAGGGACTTGCTTTTAGGTCAAGTTTCTTGTGACATTCCTAAGAGCAAAGTTGGACCGGTAGGAGTGAAACATTCAGTGAAATATCAAAGTTGAAATGTGCAAGGAAATGAAAAATGGAGAAATCAATTGTAAATATTATTACCTCAGAAAAAGAAGGGAAGGAGAAAGAAAAAAGAGTGGAGCCATCAGCACATCAGTGCCAGGAGCTCATAAGGCCTCGCACGGGACTCTCAGGAAACAGGGAGCTGAGTTGGGCCCTCCTGGCACGGCCTGCACGGACAAAAGCTCCCACACATCTCTGGCAAACACAACTCGACAAATGAATAGCTGAAAAACTCCAGGTAAAACTAATTTGGGATCACTCCTACCGAAAAGCTCCCATTCCTAAAGGTGAATTTGTAGGAGAGGAATCAGCGCTGATTCATGAAAGAATTTTTCTGATCATAAGCAAGATAAGCAGAGAAGCGATTAACTTCTCAGATTTTCTCACTCTTCTAAGTATTTAAAGTATTAAAATACTTCTTTAAGAAATACTTACTAAAATACTTATAAAATACTTTGAGGTATTAAAAAATACTCCTTTCAGTTCCTCCTGGTCCCTATACGTTGCTTGGGATGCACATGTCGGTGGTACTAAAGCAACAACGCGGAACACCAACCAACACCCGAGCCACCTGCCGCCTCGCTGCCTTGTCTGCTTCTCCCAAAGCACATGAAAAAAGGCCCAGGATTTGGTAGCCCAGGATTTGGTAGCCCAGCAGCGCGGGTCCTGCTGCACCCTGGCCATGGCCCAGCGGACCTGTGCGCAGCCGCTCACCACCCGTCTGGTCGCAGCCATTTCCCAGGACAGGGCTGGAAATCCCCCCATTGCCAACCACCCCCACCCCCCCCCACAATTAAAAAAATTAAATAAAACAACAAAACCCCCAACCAACCCCAAGCACCATGGAAACCATTTACTGCATCCAGCAAGGCCCCAACCCTCCCACAGGCACCAGCAAGGCGGGACCAGCGGCCCCAGGCTCAGGGCACCATCCCCAGCATTGCAGCACAAGCAGCAGGTGCTCCTGCATGGGCATTTCATGAGGAAACAAACTGCTGTTGGAAAACCAACAAAACCCCCCTCTCTGTACACACATTGAAATTATCTTTTTAATACAGCCAGTGGGTCTCCTTCTATTCATGATGCTGGCTGCAACTGCTGGCGCCCCTAACTTATCACCCCATTTCTCAATGGTGCATGATATTCCTCCAGTTTATTTTATTTTTCTCTGCCAAGATGAAGCAGCGAGAAGCTCCCTGACTTTTCAGGACAGGGCAAAGCTAAACATGTGTTTCATGCTCACACACCAGGAGAACATTTAAACACATTCTAAAGCCTCTCTAAAATGCATTTATTTATCATTTTAGACAATTCGAGCACCGTCTGATTTTCTTCACGATGCCATTAAGCACCAGAAATAGCAGATTTCAAGCCTGTCAAAGCTTTCATTCAAAGACCGCAGGTATCCCAGGAGTTTAGTTTAAATAATTCATCCCAAGTCAAATGGTAACAGCATTGGATGTTTAATGAACTCTACAATAGTGTGTGCACATGTAATTTATCTGGGCTGCTGTGTTACGCATCGTCTTCATTAGCTGTTGTATTTTCTTGACAAGTCTGAATGCCCATATTAAAAAAGCTTCCTAAGAGCAACCACGCACCAGAACAGCAAGCATCCTTGGGCACGGAAACAAGTAGCTACCATGACAGCCAGGAAAATATATCCCTATGCAAAACCATCCAAGGAGGCCATCTAAAAATTTCCCAAGACCTACCTACCGTCAGCATTATCCAACGTACAAAGTCATTCAATGGAAAATACTCCATCTAAATTTTTAGAATATTGGCTATTTACCTATTGCTTTTCCTTCAGCAATTAAAAATTTAATTCACAACATTGGCTGACTCTCTACCTCCCCAAACTCAGCCTCCCTCTATATAGTGGAATTTATCTCTGCCAGCAAGTGTTGACTCAAAATCTCTACAAGCAGCTGAGCTGTCAGGGCCAATTTAGGCTCAGATCCATTTGCCAGGTAAGAGCTCGGCTTTCCCAAGCCGTGATGCAGTGCAGCTGGAAGCGCCACCAGAAGCACCGCTGGATTTACAGTGGAGGGACTGTGCAGGTTCCTGAACCAAGCACATGCAGCGATGGGTGATTTAGCAGGCAGCGTCACTGCGCCTCCGCACAACGGCGGCATTTAGGTCCCACTTGCTCTCTTGAGCCTTCCTTAGCAGGTATATTGAGAACAGGGACTCCAGGCTGTGCAAAACACGGTATAAGCCTCAGCTCAATTTGACCTTCAGTTTATTATCAGCTGTCAGATACTGACAGAAAGGGTTATGCCTCAATTTTTAGTTTCTATTACAAACTTAGTGAGGATGCTTCTCGGTTTGGGCTACTCTGTGACAATGACACAGGCTTGCATAGACACTTTTTTTTAAAAGAAGAAAAAAAGAAGACAGCAACATTAAGGTGTTATTTATCAGTAACACAGCTTTTCTCATGTGCACGTGGGACAAATCACTGCACTTCAATATTCACTGACCTTAGCTTCCTCCTACCTGTGTGCCTTGGGGTGAAGACACTGGCACCGAGGTACTGCAATAGCAGCACTGCCCAAAGACCCGCAGGGCCCAGCAGAGACTCAGTGACACTCCGTGTCCCCTCTTTTTCTTTTGTCCACTCCTACTATTTTCATTTATGCCCAGGTACAGGCAGCAGGGTAAAAGCAACTGAGACATCAGTTCATCGGCCTGTCAGGACCAATGGTCAGGGTTGGGAGGGGTTTTGGTGACAAGGGACACACATGGCTCCCATATGAGCTAAGAATTTTACCAGGAAAAAGAAAACCTTCTTGAAAGAAGTTCAGACATATACATTAACATCCAAGTATGTAATTCAGTAATAGAGTGAAAAAATCATTTGCCAACAGGAAGCGCTCAGCAGAGCCGCACAAACCATACAATCATCACGAAGCCAAAATACATATCAGCAGTGATGACTTTTAAGTGTCATTCTCTCTTCTGTGGGGTTATTTTCCCTGGTCACTCTGTCAAGCGTCTTTATTTGTACAGGAATCAACACTAATTCCAGAAGCTCATCCTGAGAAATCAAAGATAGCCTGGATCTATCTCTCTTACACGTCGGGGGAACTCATCCCTTCAACCAGGGTGAGGAACCTGTTTGGGCCAAGTGTCCTGCAACAGGGAGCAGAGCAGCTAAGCAGCAGCAGAGCATCCTGGAGAGCATCCTCCATGGGGCTGGAAACCCAGACCATAAGGGCCAGCTCTGCCTCCCACCTCTCCAAGCTTGGCCACCACGGACTCTACTGGCTGGGCTGGACCATCCCGGCCAGGCTGTTGGGAAACGGCCCACACCATCCAACATTGCAGATGACAAGATTGGCCTCCACAGGCCCACCCAGCTCTTCCACTTTTCTTTGACCCAGCTTTTTCACATATTCATTGGGCTCATTTGAACCCACTCATCTATACTCAGCAAACCCACTTGCACCATAGGAATAATTCCACATTAGCCTCAACTATTTCTGAATGTCAACTCAGCCAACATTAAGATATCATCTCCTCCTATCAGCTTTTTACCACAGCCAGGCATTAGACATAATTCAGATGGACATTTTAACACCACTTACTTGCAAATAAATCTGAATATTAAGTTCATCAGATAGAGATCAGGAAGAGAAGAACTCAGTTGCTGCAATTGCAACCTGACATCACACTCATATTGCTTAAGCTCCTTTGTAGGTACTGGGACATAGAGCTCAATTCACTCTTCTTTCAAATATTACCATTAAAAACACATGCACAGATGTGACAGTCGACTTAATGTGAGCAGATTCCATAAAGTGTATTCCAAAACAACACAAGCTGCTGCCCTGTTTTCAATAATGGAAGCACATTTCAAGTGGAGAAACTGGAAACCCACGTTTTTCACGTAGCCCCAAAATACCCAACCTGTGACCAAGACAACTACAGCCAGCTGGTGCTGCCACATCCACCACAGGGTCCTCAGAAGTAGGTCACAGATTGTACAGACCACAGTAACTAGAGCACAAAACAGCAGCTTTATGGAGCTCTTGTGACTTGTCCTCCTATAGGAGAGAAGAAAACATCAGTTCTCCACAGAAAAAGTGGGGAACATCTGCCCACATGGGGACACATTAAACCTCCAGACCAACAGCACACTCAGAAGACTCTCAAGAAGGAGAACTGGCACCAAGTGATTGCAATTGTTTTAGAAAACAAGTTTGGAAGTCTAAGGCAGACAAACTGGGAAGCTTTTATGTGCACACCTTATATAATAATTCCAGCAACCCAACATGCAAGTCATCCTGCTCTTACAAGCATTCGTTATGCCGAGCAGAAGTGGGTCACATACTCAGGAAAAGAACATTGCAAACAGCTTTCTTGCACAGTTTGAGCAAGTCTCACAGGACAAAATGAAAACACATCTGAACACCAAAGGCTTCTGAAAAGGACACCCGAGCTGGGAGCGCAAGCAGAGCTGAACGGCACAGTTTTCAGCAGGAGATGGCTAAACACATCCTCCTTCAGCAGCACCTCCTGGGGCCTGGCTGCTGCCAAGCTCCAGATTTCGTGGGAGTTGCCAACCCTCATCTCCCTCATGCAAGGTACTGGTGATGAGCACCATCTAGCACATCCCTGGCACAGAACCTTCCCAGCACCCACAGAAATCCTCCAATCTTCCCTACGACATGAAATTTTTGATTTAGATAAAAAAGAAAAAGAAGGATCTCATCCTCAGGAATGCCTTGAACTAGCTAAAAGCTTGCAAGTTTTAGCATCAAACACTAAACAAAAAAATATTTAACTGCAATACCACA
>JAVCKT010020625.1:0-19021 GCA_032273925.1 Rhynchotus rufescens | reverse complement strand
GTGTTTGTGGGTAAAACTTTGAGTAGATTGAGAGAAGAGCTAAATGGTGAGGTTTTTGTACTTCTGAAATAAATTTGTTGTTTCTAAATTACTGTAAATATAATTTAAACCAGTCCTGCCCTCTTGGCTCCAAGTTCTTGCCGAGGAAACATCCATGTATGTACTGTAGTTTTCTCATTTGACCTAAGGAAGGTTTTTGCATAGGTACTCAAATAATGCAGAACTGGGTAATTATTTTTCCTTCCTTGTCTGCAAACAGTGGTTTGGATTTAGAAGAAAGAGGAAAACAAGTAAGTACAGGGAAGTACAAGGAAAATGGGAGTGTGATCAGTTGTGCTCTCTCTGTAGACAGCTTTTTCACAGCAAGAAATAGTACTGCGTTTGAGGGGGTTCATTTTAGAGCGACACCGTTTAAATTGGACTCTCTCCCAGCGATCCTCAGCTGGTCTGAAGCTGCTTTAACACCGTCTCTTTTTCAATGCCAGTTCCTCCCGGGAAACCTCGCTGGTGTTTCCGTAGCACAGACCTCCAGAAGGGAGACGCACAGGAGAGAGCTTCCCCAAGCTGCTCGGGGCTTGGGAAACCACCGGTTTGCTCTTCCCGTGTAGCGCGGTGGTTGTGGGGTCTAGCACCTCCTGCAGCAGCTCTGGGCCCAGATTAGCATTAGGGACTTGTGGAGCTGAGCGCGGCGCCGATGTGCACTCCGTGACAGGCTGTCAGTATCTGTCAGGACAGAAATGAGAGACGTTGGTTCTGTAGCAGGCTGCGAGCGCGCGGAAATAAAGGCCTTCCGTGCTCCAGGGTTCGTGTGGAAGATGCTGTGCTTAGGGAAGATGTGAGGAACCAGTGGTGCCTATTCCAGTTGCGGTGCTCTGCGGACAGGGCACCCTTGTTGTAATGAAGCGCCTCAGTGCAAGGACCTGCCTTCTTACTGCTGAAATCCATACATCCCTCTGAGGGGTCCTTAAAAGCCAAGAGTGAGACAGTAGAGCCATTCAGGCCAGGGAGTGAAGAATGTTTTATGCCATGGGGACTGTGTGAGAATGCTGGATTGTCAGGACATAATTACCTCACTGGAATTTACTCTGAATGACTGTGATCATGCAAAACATGCCTTTTTTAATGGCATAAGCAGGTATCAGTTTGGATTTGCATCTCATGCGAAAGGCAAAATTTTCATTTCCACAGTAAAGGGAATTGCTAAGTTGGTTACCAAGAACAGTAAGAATTTGTTATATTAACTTGTACAGTGTTAGAGCATAAACTGTTAAATACAGCTCAGATGTCAAAGCTGAAAGTTGCATAGATATTATTCAATCTAATGGAAAAAATATAAAATGATCTGAAAAACTGTAGGTAACATCTGTTGCTTTTTTAAATTAATTTTTATGTTTTAATAAAGAGAAATATGCAGTAGACTTATACTAAGCAGATGAAGCTACTATGCCTGAAGCGTTGTGTTCCATATATTTAATAAATTATGTTGTAGGTGGGGGTGTTTGCATACTTTTAAATTATTCACTGCAGCATTTTAGGTAATCTAGCGTTGTATCTCATTTGTGAGCCCACTCTCAATAAGTTAATATTTCAACCACAAGCATTCAACATGTTGAGAAAAGGAGGATCTTCAGGGGAGGGAGGGAGAAGGGAGGAAGGGAAGCAGCTGGCATTTCTTCTGGTTTGGAAGAGTGAAGATAATGTCCTGTTTCACACATGCCATGCTTCTGTCTTGAGGATCCTTGGCTACTGTCATCTGGCATAATTATTTATGACTTAGCTGAAGATAAAACCCACAATTATCCTGGTATCAAAAGCTGGGAAAAAGCAGAAAGAGAAAAGCAGAAAGTGGCTGGCTTCCCTCAGGAAAAAAATAAGAGGTCACGGTGATGGCTTTTCTGTTTGAACAGGTAGAGATAAGCAGTGTTAAAAGGCCAAATGAGCTGCTGTTGCTAAATACAAGATTTCTCTTGCTCCTGCGTTTGGTTGAAATTTCTGCTTAGCTTCATGTTGTAGAATGGGTTGAAGAAAAGAACTTTTCAGGCAGTGCTGGGTTAGGTTTTATTTCAATATTCTGCTTGTATTTTAACCTTGCTTATAAATACCACCAAAAGGAGTGGTCATAGCTGATCCACTGGAGAAATGCAGCTGGACGTTGATAATCCCAACTTGCCAGGTATTTATTCAAGTACATTGTCTGCTCTGAAGCTTGGGGATGTGGTGAGGAGAGCGTGTGCAGCCCTCTCATGAAGTTGCCCTTGGAAGGGGCGTTACACATTTGGTGCTGTGTGGATCTGTCTTGGCAGCTTTTAAGGAGCTTTTCCAACGCAATCCCGTGCTCTAGGTGTCCCTGCTGGAGCAGAGGGGTTGGACTAAGTGATCTACAGAGGTCCCTTCCAACCTCAGCCGTTCTGTGGTTCTGTGTGTGATTCTGTGAAATGGAACTCAGTTTTCCAGGGCACAATTTCCCCTCCTCCCTTATCTCCCCCAACCTTTCCATTCTGAGGCTTCAATATGGGGTAGTGTTATGTACTCAGAGATTATACTTTGTTATGCCCCAAATAAGGAATATTTCAAGTGTGTAGAAAGGTCTGCTAAGATGTTTACTTAAAAAGGCTGAGTATTTGGGAGGTATCTGTGTGTCCACGAGATGCAGCCTGCAGAGAAAGATGCATTTTCTGGAATGCTTGAAGATGTCAGGAAGGGAAGTTTTCTTTCCATTGTCTCACCTTAGAAGCTGAAGTTTGCTGGACTTGTGATCTGTGTGAAACAGTTTTGCACTGTTTGAATGTGTTGACTGATAAATGTTTCACATGTGCAAGGAGGGCTGAGCTGCAACAAAAGCTATATGAGTTTGGAAGGATTTTTGTTTTACATTTAGATGAATAGATTAAAGTGTGAGGGGCTTTGTTTGTTTTAAGTAAAAGATGATGAGCTTTTGGAACTTGTAATCAACTCTATGAGCTTTTGTTTTTCCCCTTAAACTACTGCCATTGTACTACATGCTGCTTCCTTTCCTTCAAAGCCATGCACACAGGTATTACCCCATCAAACCTAGGATTTCAGACATCCTATTGATTCTCCATTGCAGAGTGGTGAGCCTAAGATTGTATTCTTTGCATGTCAGTTCACCCAAACCATAGATGCATAATGAACAGCTTACACATGCTGTCTTCATCCCCAGACTTTCTTCTGCTGTTAAACTGGCAGTGGTCATTGTAAGTTATGTTTTTCTGTCTCTAGTATTTCTGATCTCTTGCATGAATATGAATTATTTGCAGGTTAAAACCAGCCTACCATACATCTAAAAATAAGACAGAGAAGTGAGAACAGAATCTCATCTCACTTTTATGCAGCTTTTTGGCCTGGTAAAATCAGCAAGAGGAAAAGCAGTTAAAACATGGATTTGTCAGTAAGGTGGGTGGATCAAGCCCTGAGTATCCAGAAGAAACAGACTGATGGAAGAAGAAATCTCAGGTGATCTTTGCCATTGTGGCACAGTCAGTTTTCTGATAGCAAATGCACTTTTAAAGTTTCTCTCAGCTGGGTTTTGCAGAATTGAAATGCCATTGCTAAGTGACAAGGAAATCTGCCTGTGTCAGAATGATGAGTGGAGCTGGAGATATTGAAAAGAAGATACTGATAAGAGTGTAGCAGAAGATAAGCATTTTGGATAGAGGCATACGCTTGGGTCTCCCTATTTCTGAGCAGCATCTGTATTTCTTAAGAGCCTGCCTGTGGCTGGGCAAATTTTCACATCCAAAACTTGAACTACACAAAAGTTATTCAAATGTGCATTTAATTCCATCAAAAGACTGCCTGGCTTAGTGAGTATTTTGAGCCAATGTGGTTTTTCATCTGAAGTGTGAAATTGAGCATTTGAGATTTGGAGCTGTGTGTGGAAGCTGGCAAGTCTGAGCAGTGTTTGGTGCGCTCATTCATTATTTCATACCTACAATTCATAGTTTCAGAGCATAAGAAAAACTTGACTTCTCTGAGATGAATCTGTTTAATTTCATACAGTCCTGTCTGTGAGCCTTTGTGTTCATGTTTCAGAAGATGCATCAGGTGTAATACAGCTCTTGAATTTAGCAACTTACTCTCCTTTTCATATTTTATTGTTGTAGAAACAGTTCTGTAGCAGCTGCATGGATAGATGTTCTGGGTTTAGTCTCTGGTGAGTCTCTCTGCCGTGGAAGACCTAAGACTCCTGTGCTTCTAGGGCACTCAACCTTTTGAAAACTCCATCCTTAGCTGCAGAACTAGCTGAATCACCAGCCACAGAGCTTCGGCATTTGGCTTAACATTTCTTTAGGGTTTGGGACACTTCCTTGTTGCTTACTTTCTTCTCAGCAAAAGGATGCTGGATTTTTTTGGCATCAGCATACTGACCTGATGCACGTAAAACATCCGGGAGCTAATGGGCTTTGTGCAGATACTAACGGAGCAATCTGACTGTCTTTTTGCAGAACCATGTAAACCCTGCAATGGATTTTACGCAGACCCCTCCTGGAATGCTGGCCCTCGACAACATGCTGTACTTCGCCAAGCATCACCAGGATGCTTATATACGGGTAAGGCATCGGCTCTCCTTTCAGACCCCTGCAGCTCCCTGTTCCAAGGAACGGGCCCTTCCAAGAGGAAGTCCAGAGCAGTGGTACCATTAACAACACTGAACTCTAGACCAGCAACTCATACAGTATTAAAACATCAGAAATGCCCATGCAGAAAGGCCTGCAAAAAGAAAGGCCTGCAAAAAAATGCAATGCAGAAAGGCCTGCAAAAAGGAAGGGGAGCTTATGCCATTTTTGGATGCGTGAAGAGTGTTCGTAAAACCAGGAGTGAGTAACTGGGTAGAATTTTCTGCCCTCCTCCTCCTAAGGCTGCTAACAACTGATTTCTGAGAAAACTAGGAAATACCTTAATAGTTGCCTATATTGGGAGAGTCCTGAGAGTTAAGATGCTCCCGCTAAAATTACTTTTGTAGCTGATGTAATGCCTGTAGACAAATCAGAAAGAATCATGATTCACTTGCTACCCTGTTCCTGCCCCTGCCCACTCCTCCTCCTACATTTGTTATTTGAAGGGTAGATTGAAACAAGTTATATATCACTTCCTTACATGAAGAGGCATGCAACAAAACAATACCTGCATCTGGTCAGACCAGCTTTATCTGACCTTTGCTGAAATTGAAGTTGTGCACATGGCAAATATACCCTAGTACATATGGGAAGAGAGGATAAGAAATCAATACGTGAGGAGTCCCGAATGTCAGAGTTCTGAGATAGTTGGGATGGCTAAATTCCACCAGAAAAGTGGGCATATTCAGACTTGCTTAAAGCAAATAGTAGATAACAAGGAGACAGTAAGCACACTATTCATTTCTACCAGAACAGAAGTGTTAGATTGCCTTTCAGATATCTTTCTATCTCAGCCTGAATGCAATAATCCTTACTTGAAACTGTGCTAGCATGCAGTACAGCAAATATTTATTAAACATGATACCTCCTTGAAATTAATACTTATTTATATGCTGGGCCGTAAGCATTTTTACTAGAAAAAAAATATACCGAAGTGTAGTTTTGGCTTATAAAGGAGAAGGACTTAAGAAGGACTTAAGAGGGCAGAATATTTGCTGAATGGAAACATTTGCATTGACATCTCCCTCTTTTTTCTTTTTCTCCTCCATATTTATAGTCTTCATGTTGCAAGTGCTGTCTTGAAAACTGAGTTTAGTGTTGTGCATAATTAAGGACTATTTAAAAGGGACTTGGATCCTAGTTCAGCTTTGTTCTGTCCTAGTTTCACTTTTTTAGCTGTTTGGATATGTTTCAACTCCTAGCAAATAAAAATACTGCCTGACAAATAAAACTTAGCAAATAAAAATGTTCTTCTGGTTGAGGTGAAGCACTGCAAGAAACTGTTAGATTTAGAGACAAGTAATACTCTAATTCTGAGCAGCTTGTCTGACAGGAGTCCTTCCCTGTATTTCCCCACTGTTGGGACTAGGAGACAATTTGCCTGTGGGAAAAGAAATTATTGACAACTTGTTGCTTTGCGGCACAGGTAACTGCTGTGCCATGGGGTTAATTGCTGAGGCCCCAAGTGAGATAGTATCTGTGCTATGAAATAATTAAAAATTGTGTTTGGAAACCAGAATTGGTGTGAAATGAACCTGGGAAATAAAAAAGCTTTTCCAGACAAAATGTGGTGCATTAAGAGAAGGCACTGTCAGGAAATCCTAACAACTGTACTGAGTTACCCCTTTTAGTGGTTTTTTTTTTGAGGATGCCCCTGCTACATGGCCCTCTGTAACATATCTGCTAGTATGTCCTTGTCGCCTTCTCGCATGGTCTCTTCTGTCATCTTCTCGGTGTTTTTTTTTTTCTCCCCTTCACAAATCATTCTGTTTTGAATTAATGTGCCTAGTAAGTGGATTAATCAGGTGGGAAGGGTGTCGGAAGCCAAAGTGCCCTTTAGCCGGTGCAGCGGGGCTCTTGGGACAAGCCCCAGACAAAGCACTTGCAGAAGGAGGAGGTTTGAGATGTTGGAGATGCGCTGAGGAGCACAAAGGCAGTGGAGCCCAGGGAGCACTTGGGTAGCTCTGCATCTTGCACAAAAGGGAAGGCATTTCAGATGAAATCATGGTGGGTCACACTGCAGAGAAGGAAACACAAATAACCAAAACTTTTCTCCCTTTGGATTCCTATGTCCTCTTCCTCAATCCATTTCTTTTTTTTTTTTTTTCCTGCTGTATGCCTGCTGCTGAAATTACAGTGTAAGTTTTGTCTACATACTGTCTTCCTTCTTTCAGGGAAACACAGTGGTATTTTTCTTTATTTGGACTTTGAATTAGTCTGTTTACCATCTAATACAACTAGAATCTCAAGAAAACAGGCTCTTCAGTGAAAGAAAACTCTCATGGTTTTCTTTGTCCTTTGTTATCATAGGGATTTTTAAAAGAAAATTTCATGTTAAATTAATTTCTTCATCGTTTGGATTTCCTTTTTTATTGATTAGTGCTATTACTTAAATATAAAGTACACATCATTTCCTTTTTTATTATTATTACTTCACTTAAGTAATCCATTGCTGTCCTCACAGGCTGCGCTTTTAAAAGGTGATGACATATATATAATATTTGGAACGAGGTGATGGAAGTAATTTCTTTGCAAGAAATTTTAAAAGTTTCCACAGGAAAAGTTGGCAATTTCCCAAGCTCCATAATTACAGGACAGTCAGGGTGTATAATTAAAGTTAGCAGTGAAGAAAATGATTGGAATAAAGCTTTGTGACAGATACTCTTTTTTTGTTCTTTTGGAGCAGACGACTTTCCCCCCGGCTCTGATTTTTCCTTTGCAGAACTACTTCAGCTTCACGCTCTACTAATTTAAAAAAATAAATTATAAGTTACCATTTAAAACAGACTTTAATCAATGCAAGCACCTTGAAATTTTCTTTTTGGTGACTTCTCGCAATGTGCCTTTGAAATTTTTCCAGACATAGGAAAGGTCTGTGAAGAAACTTTTCCATGAAATTCCTACTATGTCATTGTTGCTATTAGAACCTTGACTTATTGGTGACTTTTTTGGGGGAATTCATGATACAAGATTTAGAGCAATTTTATTTTCAAGATACAATAGAGACAGAGAAAAGTATAAATACATGAAGCCAATATTTTAGATGCCTATGTGCTTCACTCCCGTGATTGCCAGTATTGATTTAAAATAAAGAAGCTTACTTAATTTTCTGTAGAGCTCAAGCTAGAGGAAACAAAAGGGAATGAACACTTCATTTGTGAACTAAAAGAATTTGATAGCTATTTGTTGGTCCATATTTAAAGCTGCCCCATTTCTGCCTTAGATGCTTCTAAGGAAATGCCGAGTTTGCAGTTTGGATACGTTGACATCTAAACATGCAGTTGACCTCTACTGTTCATCCAGATGTGCTGGATAAGAAGCAGCAAAATCAAAGCTACTGCTCCTGTTGTGGGCGTAGTGCTATTCACCTTTGGTCTTGACCAAATTTTGGAGTAGAAAGAGAAGATGCCATTGAGTAAACTGTGTCTGTCTTTTAATGTGCTAATGTGCATTGAAATATTCCCTTATTTTATGTTTTTCTCACAGACATCTAAATATAATGAGAACTTTCAGAAGCAAATGAGTGTAGGGTTTGAGTGTAGGGTTTTATTACATGTTACTGTTCTTCATGTAAGTCTACCCTGGTGTAGGGAAGCCCTCTATTACGTTGGCCATGGTACTGATCACGTCTCTCATTCATATGAATCTGCTTTTGAGGGTTGATGAGTTGGTGACCTGTCTGCATTTTTCTTTTGAGTTTATGAACAGCCAAATTCTAACAGGGTTTTGCTTTTTTGAAGTCATATGCTCTTTTGAGAAGGTGATTATTCTGTCTCTTCTTTTTCTTTAAGCTTGTTCCACAAGAGTTTGGTTCTTTGGAAAAAACAAACAAACAAAGCCCGTAAGTGTTATGAGTATTGAGTATCCATTTATTTAGAATCAGCGTAGCTGGCTACCCATGCTTTTGTCCAAAACGTTATAATATATTAGATGAATCTTTATACGTTTAGAGGGAGTAAGTGTTCCCTGTGAAGAAATCATGTTACTGCAGCCAGAAATTTGATTCTGTCATCTGTAGAGGAGAAGGTATTTTTTTCCGTTCCTCCAGGGATTTTTTAAAAATCTATTTCATGCAAATATTTGTTAATTATTAATTGTGAAATTTGTAAACAGTATAATGTATTGCCCCAGGGTGGGAAGTGATGCTGAAATCCATTCTGTAAATTTAAATACTGGGCTCATTGATTCCCCAGTGTCTTTTATGATGGATCCATTGCTACAGCATTTTTGTTAATGATATAGAAAGTTCTTAGTGACTGGTTTCTAAATTTTCCAGTCTTGTGTTTAAAATAAATTTGGAAGATTATTAAAATGCTCCATATCCAGACAAAGTGTTGGGACTTCAGTTAAGTCAATAGCATTTTTGATGACCTGAAAATGAAAAATGAAGTGGATTCAGGGTCAGAAATGCAACATCCTCCTTCCCTTGAACCTGCTGACCTGGAAGTGCAGCTATGGCCGTGATGCAGAGACACCTTTTTTTTTTATTGGAGCTGCTACATTTGGGTAACAAAGGAGAGTTTTTTTCCTTTTTTTTTTCCCCCTTTTTTTCCCCCCCTTTTTTGGAGCCGCTCCGAAGTGATGGTGGGGGAGGAGGAGGTGCTGTTGGCGAGCCCCGGCGATGCAGGCCGGAGGATGGCCTGACAGCCTGCAGAGACCTTTCAGAACCTGAACGCGTTGAGTCACCGTCAGGCCGCGCGCCGTGCGCTGCCTGCCTCACGCAGTGCCTGCATCGGAGGCTGCCTACACAGCCTCCCGCCAATTCACAAAGTCTCCTCGTGCCTACTCATTCTAGCCTCATCACATGTGAGTAGGCCAACGTATAATTTCAGCACTTTCTGAGATAAAGCTGAGCCTGATTGCTGCCTTGCTATTTTTCTCTGGAGACAATTGGAAAGTAACTTATTTCTGTGCTGCTAGAGGTGGAGAGAAAAGTGAATGTGGTTGCTTTTTGTTTTCCTGTTGTACCTCATGGGAGAATACTATTTTATGCATAAGGCCTAAATGTCTAAGCCCAATGATTCCCAACCTGCAGACAGGTCCTTGCCTTCTTGTTTTTTTGGAGCTGTATTTTTTTTAACCTGTTCTTGCCTTTTGTTCATGTCTAACTTAGTGCCTTCCTTCTGTCTTTTCCCAAGCCTTGTTTAACATCTGTTTCTCCTCCCAACCTACCAGGAAATTTTGTGTTTTTGATCCAGGAGCCCATGTCTTTGACTGCAAAATCATAGTGGGCCCCATTAAGTGAAGTTTATTGCAGAGAGTGGTTTATTGCAGTGTAAATATGGAGCCAGATTAATACTAGAGAAGAAGGGGATCATAGGAGGGTTGTAGCACCTCCTTTTAACAGAGCCCCATCTGATATGTGCTGTGGGACATAGGACATGATTGTCATTGATCTGAGATAAAGGTTCAGACTTTCATAATATAACCCGTATCACGATAATATTATGATTAAATACTATGATGATACCAGTAGACTCATCTCACTCCAAGGAAGGAAGGAAAGAATTCAGAAATGTACCACATCCTGCAGGTATTGTATGTTCCTCCTCTTCTGTCACAAAAGAACAAGGAAGGAGAAGAACTGCCCGTCACATTTGAATGTAACACGTAGGGAGAAATAATATCTGGCCACTTGTGTTCAAATTGAAATGGGCCAACACAAAACTCCTTCCCTCCTGCCTGTGTGTGTGGGAAGTGAAAAGCAGATCCTAGTATTGCTTCTTAAGATGACAAGGCAGCGGGGCCTTCTCTTCCTTTTTGGGCCCTCCCACCACCTTTTACATGGATTTGTTTGGTTGTGCATGGAATGGAATGGCAAAGAAAGGAGGGAGCTCTATGGTAATTCAAGAGAATTCATTGTGCATTTTACTTTGGATGGAAAATAGAAATGCCATGATGTTGCTTCATGCAAAGCTTCTTGGGGGAACTGCTTATGTGAAACAACTGCAGGATCATAGCAATGTAGTGTGTGATATTTTGGCACTGGAGGAGGCATTTGGCATTTGATATTTTGGCATTTGGAGGAGGGGAAGAGCATCTCCCCTCTGGGAAGAGTTTCTCATACTAGCAGATTTGTTCATATCAGTGGCTCCTTTCCGTTTCTGATCCAATGACTTTGATAGGCCCTGGCTCTTGCTGGTCTTGGCTTAACAACTGGCAGTTCCTTTTATTTCCTGAGGAAGGTGGGCAAAACGGTTGTTTTGTTTTAGTTTTGTGTTGAAGAAGCTCTATGACACCTCAGGAATGTGAAGGAAGGCTGCGATAAGGGCCAGAGGAAGTATGAGAAATTGAAATGAAATAGGAGGGATAACAAGCAGGGTTGGAGGGGACACTGCTGAGGGAAGGCTCTTAGAAGATTACTGATGCTGAAGTTAGAGCAAATGACAAACTGCCTTGGGTGGGAAGCAAAACGGAGCAGAGCAAAAGTGGGAACTGAGTCAGACTGCAGTAGAGTCCCTTATCCTTCCCAGGAAGCTTTTTTCTTCTTACTATTTGCTTCCCAAGGAGTTAGTGAAAGCATCTAAATGAAGTAGCAATGTCAAAGCCTGCCACGAGTGATAAGAAAGCTTAGGAAACGATAAAGCAGAATGCCAAGCACAGGAAGAGAAACTCTGTAAGTCCTTGGCATTAAAATGCTGCTGGATTGTTCATGTTGGGTTTTACCAACATGTTTTACCATCTTAACTAACCAGCTTTCTGAACTGCTTGGTATTGACCTACTGCAGACTGCTAGAAAACTGTTAATGTAGAATCATTTTAGCTAGGACTATAAAGGAAGTGCTCCTTAGGAATGGTGCAGCAGTGCTTGCTGAATTTTCTGTTGTGGGATTTATTGTAAGTATTGCTGTAGTTATAATAAATCTTCTAGTCTTCTACTTTCTGTATTTATGTCCTAATCATAATGAATCTCTATTCTGTTGCCAAGCTCATAGTTTAATAATCTAAGAATTACATCCGCAGTTGCCATGGGGTCATGTATCGGGAGTCAAATTTATCTTTAATGTAAAGGAATTGGCTAAGTGGATTTTCCCTATGGAGGAGAACTGTCTATTGGTTTCTTCCTCGTGTTTTTTGATGGAGTAACTTCTTGAGATCATGTCTGTTTTAAAAACTCTGAGTTTTGTCAGTCATTAGTTGTCGGTTAAAGTAAAAAGCTTCATAATTGAAGCTGATGCAATTTTTTAAGGCCGTGGTAGTCAAATGTGGAAAAGATTTCATTTAGTCCACTGCCTCCCTGAAGGTCTATTTTATGCTCCTGGGATAGCGATGGACTCAATGAATAATTCAATGGAAGATTATAAAAGGGCAATAAGAATTATCCTGCCGCTAAGTTAGGAAACCTTCTGATTTTGTTTTCACTGCTACGGAAGAGTTTGCATTGTTCTTCTGTGATCTTGGCATGACCTTTGAATTTCTATTATATTATTGTCTGTGCCATCGGTACATACATTATTAAGCTAGGCAACTGTTCCTTGGCTGTTCAGTTATAATACAATGGAAAGTATATAAAGGCTTGCTTGCAAAAACTACAGCCATACATATTTCCTAAGGAAGAGTCGCTTTTTCTGTAGCTTTTGGAATGTGCTGTTGGACAACTGGATATTGGAGCCTGTCTCCTGCTTACTGAAAAGATTTTAACTTCAGAGAAAGCAGTGTGTTCTGGGCAATTCATATTACCAACCCAATTCCCCAGAAAATCCAGCTGTCAACAGTTGCTCATCAGTCCTACCTGAAAAGTCTGCCTTAGGAAAAAAATACCAAGCCTTCATTTCTCTTTCTGGTTACTCCTTGATTTTGTTTGGTGATTGGGAGATGTTTCCCTTCCATTTATGACAGGACTTCATAAAGGAGAGAGGAGAAGTGTCCGTGTTAGATGAATTGAAAACAGTAAGACTGCAGAGTTCCACACGCTGCTGCAGTGTTTGGCCAGTCCCCCATGCCTGAGCGGGCTGTGAAGTTTCATGTGTAAAAATGCCAGAAAAGAGTAACTAACATTGGCTTTCCTAAAATTTCAGCTCCTTGTGTTTTTAAAAATACTGAGTGTTGTCCTTTCTCCTTATCTGCTTTTGAATTCAACTCATTCTTCTTGTGGTTCTGTTTCATTCTCTATCTTCATTGTCTCTTTTTCTCTCAGTCCCTCCACCTTCTCCCATATTTTCTGGGAGTAGGGAGTAGGGAGTAGGGAGTATTCTGCAATACTTTTTCTGTTCTTTTTTTTTCATTTCATCTGTTTTTTTACCAACTCCCTGTGCTCTCTTGCTCTTTGTATCTTTTCTCACTTAAACTTCTCATTTGCAGTTTCTTGGCAGTTGTCTTTCTCTTCCCATTTTTTTTCCTTTGAGATTTTTATCTGTTCTTTGTGTGGTTTTCCTTTTCCCTACAAGTCCGTATTTGGTGTTGAGTGTTGCCAGTTCTGGCTTCTTTCTGCTCTGCTTAATAGCAGTGGGCAATAGTGATTAAAGGCAGTCAAACATCCCAGAGTTGAGGTGGAACGAGGGAAGCCTGTCCTGATCCTGGACTTCTCCATCATGTTCATGAGAGGCTGTTTAAAGATACTTGTTCCTGCAAGCCCAGTGAGGCACCATGCCTGCAGATTGTGAAGTAGCTGGTGGATCTGGAGCGCTCTGGAGGACGTGACGTGACGGAGAGGAGGAGGAAGATGATGGGGTGCAGCAACATCATGAGCATTAATGATAGACCTCCGTTTGGATGAGGGTTGTGTGGGCATGCTGACTTCTTTTCATTTCCTTGGGAAAATAATTGTTGTGATAGAAATATGAATCAAACCAACAGTACACACTATAGACAGACCCAAGTATTTTCAGTCTAGAGCTCTTTGTTATGTTTCTTTCCCTGCTATGGTTTTCACCAGCTTGCTAAGTAAACATGTCCCTTCCCTGCTTATTTCTTCTCCATGAGCAGATTGATCAAGGAAATAACATTAAAATCATGCCCTTATCAGGTGTATTTATAGCATTTTACATTGGAACAGGATATGAGTTGCTAAGTCTTAAAAAGCATGTTACAAATATACTAAGGAATGTTGCCAGAAATGATTTCTCTTTGGGCATTTTCAAGAGTGTTTTTTCTTTCTTTCTTTTTTTTCTTTCTCTTTTTTTTTTTCCCCTGACCATTGCTGTTTCTTACAGGATATCAGTATCTGCAACTGTCAAATTTGCCTGCATATATTTAGATGTAGTGAAGGCTCTTCAATCTTCCCTCCTCGCAGAAATGTAGCGTGTCAGCTCTGCCTTATTTTGCACAGCAAATGCTAAAAGACGGATGCTTGTCGAGTGTAAATGAGGCTCATTGCAAAGCTACTTTACATATTGATTACTCAAATTGCCATTTAATTTGCTGTATAGCAATACACAGTGCCTTAACTATTTCTCTGGCATTCTTATTGATTGCTGTAATTCTACTTTACATTATATGCATATATGGTGTCACCATTAAATATTTATGTGCTCATGAAATGTTAATGTGTCGGGTTAATGTGAAACTCAACAAAACGTGCCAGCCAGAAGCAAGCAGGAATGCTGATCCGAGTGCTTCTCTTGCCTCCCCCTTACCCCTTCATTTTGCCCCTTCATTGATTTTTATTACCCGTGTTTCTCGGCTGTATCTAAATCTGTGTCAAAGCATCCCCCTGCTCCAGTATGCAGATTTTATGTTTTATTATGTGTGTGTGAGAGAGAAGCATAATAATAAAACAAGAGGAGTGATCTTGGGGAGGTGCTGAGACACAGGATTACATTGCACTCGTGCTGCTCTCTCCTTCCTCCTGCTTTTGGGTATGGAAGTGTAGCACTATCCTCCATGAAAGAGACTAAAGCAGGATGACTCATCCCAAATGCAAAGTCATATTCACATGTTCCTTGAAGGGCGGCTGCAGGAATGTAAAACAAAAATTGCAGGGGTGTTTCTGGGATTTGGTGCAACTGTTATCCAGATATGACATAGAACTATTAGATGTAATTTAACCCAAAATTTTTAGAAGGAAAAGTAGCTCCTCTGGGCAGAGTGGTGAATGTGGTTCTGCCACTGCCCTGCTGGAAAAGTCCAGTCAAAAATTGATAAGGGTCAAGTAGCTCTCAAATCCCCAGTGGCTTCCTAAGAGTCTGTGGGAAGCCCAAGTGGTAAAATGATACGACACAGGAGATTTAATATTTTGCAAAAAAAAACCAAAACAAAGCAATCACCCACTCTCATAACACAGAGAACATCCATTTCTTCCACGATGCTGGGTGCTGGGTAGGGTCAGTAACAGCTGGAAGCAATTCGTGCCATTTGTGCAGTGGGACTAAAATAGGTGCTTCATGTCAAAGGGGCTTTGGCACAGTCAAGTGGTTGCTCATTTTTTCCCATTCTCCCCTTGAACTGCTTCACATGGAAGGTTTCTGTGCAAGTGAGAGCATCACTGTGCAACGTTTGCAGCCAGGATCTGGGAAGGGGGAGAAGTTTTGCTGGCATCTAGCAGTACTTTAGTCCACCAGCACCACTGTGTTTTGGACTACGTTCCAGCCTTTGAGCCTTTTACAAATTATGGTTCAGTGGGATTTCCAGGGAATTTAGAAAGGAGCATGGAATTTTCCATTTTACTGGTGTGAAAGCTTTCCTTTACGCAAAAGTTTACAATTGAAAAACAAACTGTGGTGAAGACAGGCTTTAAGGAGGGGTGTGCAAACTGGGGAGCACTGTCTAAAAACCTGTTTGTGAGGGAAATTCAGAGAGCCTCTGAGGTTCTCTGCGCCTTTGAAGTGCATTTTCTCCCTCTCACCAGCGCCCAAAGGCTGTGCAGCAGCTACTTAGGATGTGTGTTTTGTTTAAATTTTAAAGCTGGTGGGAAAGTTTGTTGCCACAAAGCCAATTTTTAGTGAAAATATAAGCTTTTTAATTTTTTTTTCCTTTTCAGATGCTCTTGTTTCTTTCTTTCAGGGTCATAGTTTCAGTGAAATCTGTAGTATTGTCAGAAGTCATATTTTTCACATCCACAATGGGATATTTTTGACTGTTTGCAATGCTGGTGAAAGTTTCACAAATGCTCTAAATCCTGCAGAACTTGAGGGTAAAATTGTTCAAGCACTTTTTTCCTGTTTACTTTTCCCTGTCACTTAACAGAGAACAGAGACTGCTCTTGAACAGATTTTGGAGCATCCAGAGCTTGATACAGAGTGATAACTCACTGAAATGCTTTGCACTTAAACAAAAGTTTCTCCGACAGTGGGGAAAACAAGCACATTTTCTTTCCCTGTGGACTTCAGTTTGATTTTTGACATTTGCTCTTTCTTGGAGGCTGAATCCAGCTGTGCTAATTTGTCTCACCTTTTAAAAAATTCCTTCTAGGGACAAGTTAATGCTTATAAAACATTAAATCCAATTTCCTTTAACCAGGGGATGTAAAATGAAGCATTTTCTTTCCTTTGGACTTCAACTGCAGTTTTTCCAAGCAGAACAGCAACATTGCATGGTAATGGCAAAGCTTCAGAATCAGCTCTGAAACAGCTCTGGTTCTGCACCCCTGATTCTAAAGGCTTAGGGAGGCATTTATTTGCTGGAGGGATATGCTAAGGTTTATGAAAACTGAGTCTCTGCAAAGTTTCCTGGTATGCACTACGTATGTTTGACATGGAAGGCAGAACTTCAACTCATGTGTTCTTCAAACTGATTATTTTCCATTTTTGATTCCCAATTCAGATTGTCCTGGAAAACAGTAGTCGAGAAGACAAGCACGAATGCCCGTTTGGCCGGAGTAGCATTGAGCTGACAAAGATGCTGTGTGAAATACTGAAAGTAGGAGAGCTACGTAAGTTGGCCTGTTTATTTGACCTCTAAGAGCCATACAATGACTTTGATGGTACTGCAGTTTATTTCGAGGATTTCCTGCTGGGAATCGGTTTTGAACGTGGTTATGTATTGGCATTCAAAATGACTTTACTCTTTCTCTAGTTGTAAATTTGCAGGCATTGAGATTAGGGTGGAATATGGGAAATAGAAGAGATTCACAGACCAGATGTCCACTTGAAGCTGGACAACTACATCATTTCCTGAGAAATTTCCTTTCACGTTTGGGCAATTTGGTTATCCTATATGTGGGAGGCTTCATTTTCTTCCTTTCCAGAGGCTTGTGCATAGGTTGGCTTCATGAGTATCCCTGTTGTTCATAGTGAAACTACTCATCTAAACTGGCACATGTCATTTTCTATTAGATATCTTGTATTTGGATGGCGTTCCAGTTATTACGCATATTGGTGACTCTAACAGTGATATAAAATACTGTATTTTAATACAGAGTAAACAAGCATTCTAAAAAGTTGTTTTTGGCTTTGATTACATCCACTTGGCAATATTTTAGCTACTATCTGTTGGGCGTTTGTATGTCTTCATTAGCCTAGTGTGTCAGTGTTTAATTCTATCAATAGATGTGAACTTCAGTTATCCATGTTTTGTATCCTGCTGCTCTCTATTTTGGCAAGTTTCACTTACAAGCACAACTGAGACGCTTTTGTCCCTTCTGAGACATTTTGTTCCCTTTTCTTGCTAATAAGAGCCTTTCTTTCAAACTTAATCCAACATCCACAGCAGCAACATACAATAAAATGTAATGAGAAAGCAGCAATTGCAAAAGGTGGCATGAATGCTGATAGGAGTCACTTCAGTTCTTGTTCCTACTAACTCTGCAATGAACATCAAAAGCTCCATTTTAAAAATTTGATAAGGTTTTTACTGAATCTAAAGCTTTTAAATCCAGTGTGTTGGGAGAATTACTGACCAAAAGAAAAATCCTTCCCTGTGCATTGAGCCAGTCCAAAGCTTGTGCCTCACTTGTAATTTCCAAATGGGCACTCAGTGTTTAGCAGACCTGGAAGAATAGTATGGGATTTAGTTTTGAGTAACTTCCGAAGTAGCCCAGAGTTATTAGGGAGTGCATTCAGTATGTCTCTAAATAAATAATGTCGGAATTATTTTAGATCTCGTCTAAAGAGTGGCCAATGTAAGGAAATGTATGTAAGGTCCACACTGTAGCCGACATGTTTCTTCCTCAAAGTGATCTTAACTGCTGCGGTTGGTGTCTCATTACCTCTTTTTGCTATAGGAATGTTTGTCCATATGGAGAGGGCTATTAATATACAGATGGTATGCCACACGTAGTACTATTTCTTAAGATTACATCTAACTGCTAGAGATATTCATCTTTCCGGTTTAACTCTTTCATTATCTGGTCTTTTTAAGTAGGGAGTGTGAAAAAATCAAAGCCTATTTTGTCAACTTAGTTATTTAAAGGAAATACGAAGGGAGATACTTTTCTTTGTCATCTTATTTTTTAAAAGAAAACTAACTCTGTCTTTTTAAGTAGCTCTACAGTTTGAACGTGTGGATGTAGAAAGGAAACTTGAAATTTCCCCAGGAAGAACTTAGATGGACTGGAATTAGATCAAGTTAGATATTAGGAAAAAAGTCTACATGGGAAGAGGGGTGAAGCATTGAAGCAGGCTGCCCTGGGAAGCGGTGGATTTGCTGTCCCTGGCGACATGAGAGAAATGTGTAGATGAGGCATTTAGGGACGTGGTCTAGCAGGCCTGGTGGTGAGGGGTTTAGGGTTGGGCTTAATGATCTTGAAGGTCTTTTTCAACCGTAATGATTCTATGACTCCATTTTAATGTTCTATTTGCTTTGGTTTCGGTCAAGCTGCAAATAACAGCCTGCTGGATGCTGCTCCTTCCAAGCAGGTGTCCCATAGTGGCCTTTCATAGGCGTGTGAAGTTGTGTAACAAGATTCAATATTGATACGCACCGAGAAATCTGCAGCAGCCACTGACCTCCCTGAAGTTGCACTAATTACTCTGGGGAATCTCTGTGCAAACCTAATGTCATTTATAAAGGCCAAGATAAAACGTGTTTAAAATAATGTGCATAAACAAAAAGAAATTGCTTCAAAAATGAATATTATAGATGTGTAGATTAAATGATCTGTGATGAGCATAACAGATCCAGGTAATCCATTGTCTATATTTTGTTGAGAAATGCAAACTACAGCTGGCATCTTAGGAAAATGTGTGTGGAGGTTTATTCTTCCATGAAAATAAATACTGTAGTGCTGAATAAGATTGAGTATCTTAAAAAATCAGTTGCTACAGTCTAGAGCAAAAGTGCCCCTAATAGGTAGTATATGTTATATTTCAGAATATGCATTTTAGGTTGCTGGTGTTTCTTTAGAAATTCATAGCCACTCATTATTGTATTGGAGCACAGAACTTTTTCCTTTTTAAAATAGTTTCTGAAGTGTATAATTTAAAAGCACAATAAATTACATCTTGCTTATGAAATATTCAACAGTAGAAACTTTCTTAAAGTGCAGAGTAGATAAAAGCTGCTAGACT
>JAVCKT010020624.1:0-18476 GCA_032273925.1 Rhynchotus rufescens | reverse complement strand
AGCAGGAAGGTTGGACTAGATGATCTCTAGAGGTCCCTTCCAACCTTGAATATTCTGTGATTCTGTGATTCTGTTTTATGTCAAATCTGGCAACACTAGTATGCATATTGAGTATGCCCCACTCAATATTTCAGATTTAATAATAGGATTTATGTGTTGATTTTCCTGAAGATCACTAAACAGATTTTGGAAAAAAAAAATCTATTATGAATGCAATAAGCAAAAGCCAGATTTGTTATGTAGAGCTAAAACAAAGACTAAAGCACAAAAACAAGCCAACCTTCTCCAGGCCTCCCCAATCTCCCTAGTCTTTTGCATAAAGTTCTGGAATATTATTCCTGGAAGACAGAAAGGCTGGACAATCACTAGTTTTCTTACCGTTATTTGCACAGCATGAAGCACATCCTGCAATTTTCAGCTAGCTTAGAATTATCCACTATACTGCATAGCAGGGAATATAATGCAAGTCCTAAAGCCAGCATGCATCATCTACTCATTGTACAAGACATTGTACATTTTAATATATAGTAGTTTCTGTCCAGATATCTAATTTGGATCATGGAGCTCAATGTAATACTCTTCCAGAAAAGAAAATGAGCAGTAAAAATTCCTTTCCCCCATCAAAGTAGATGCTTAACTATGAAGCCACATCAGTTCTATCTAGGTGAATAAATTAACTTATCAATGAGAAGCCAATACTGACTTGATCTGTGTAAAAAAAAAGTTAAAAATGCTTGGGAGAAAGAAATAAAAGGACATTTCTTTAGTTCATGGGGGAAAGGAGAAACTTCTTTGCAAACTATTGAAACTGGCTAGATTTACATGTTCTCTCTAAACACTTTCTTCGGCTGCCACTTATATCGACAAAGTTACGGGGTAGGAGAACTATTGATCTGATCCCACAGGACATTTCTTACATTCTTAACTGAGGAAAATATGAAGGAGATTATTTGCCTTTAGTGTACCCTTCTGATACCTTCCATTATGTGCCTATGAAATGTACAGAATTCTAAAGACAAGCAGCATATAGATATTTATGGATGTCTATAATACCTATATAAATAGGCATTTAGGCATTACATCTGTACATCTGTGTATATGGACTCACAAGCTTGAGCTAATGCTCTAAAATGTTTCATAGACTAGGAAGAAAAGAATTTCCTGTGAAATTGCTCTCAGTAGTTGCAATTTATTTGAAGTTTGGGAATGATATGTAACCCTCTTTAACATTTCATTGGTGATCTTCTATGGAGAATATATATGAAAAGTATGTTCAAATCCCTTTTTATTATTTTTTCAAGGGAATCTAAGATTCCTTCTGGTGAAAAGATGAGGATTGGTGGTGGAGAGGAAGTTGCCTGGCTGCAGATATGTGAACCCACTGAAAAGGATAAGGGGAACTATACCTTTGAAATTTTTGGTGCCAAGGAATCCTACAAACGTACACTTGATCTATCTGGGCAAGGTAAATTTGTAAATTTGATGATTTATCATGAATTAAATAGAATTAATCAATAGTAACGAGGGGAATGATAGTAAAAATGGAAATTTGTTGGTCAAAATCAGCTGCTGTTTAGCTGCATAACTTTTACGATCATTTTAGTTTAAAATTTGTTTCTGCCACATGTGATAGTACGTTCCAGGAGGTTCACTTTCTATTTTCAGACTATGTAAAATTGTCTTAGTCTTAAAAGATTTTAAATATTAATATATGCTACAAATTTTACGTTGAGTCCCTAATGGAAGTTTTACTCGTGGACAATAATGATTTCAATTATTTTATTACAGCCTTTGATGATGCATACACAGAATTCCAACGACTCAAGTAAGCCCAATGTCTCTTGCATTTTAGTGCTATTAAAACAGTACCTTAATTTTCAGAGAAAATATTTCATTCATAATTGTACTAATAATATTTCTCTTTCTCTCCTTAATAATTTTAGGGCAGCAGCTTTTGCTGAGAAGAGTAAGTTTCTTTTACATTTTATCAATATTCTACTTTAAGGCATTCATTAGTGTCATAGCTTTCAGAGTTCAATGTTTGCAGAAATGCCCTTACTACAAAATACTGCTGCAGGATTTGTGTTTAACCTGCTAAATGTGCATTTTTTTCACATATTGCAAGCTTCCAAATGTGTCTTTTTGCAATTGTAAATAAAAAGATTTTCTGAGAAGTGTGGACTCTAAAAAATGAGGATGATGATACTGAATACTAGAATCTACCTATTTAGCAAGAACAAAAAAAAAAAAAAAAAAGGCTTGTTGCACTTGCTGCATGCAGTGCGTGCTAAGAGACAGTGTGGAAACTCGTTGCTGATACGGACTGCAGGAATTCTTACGGTTTGATTTCAAGTCCCCTGATAATCACAAAATGCCAAAATTCTTCTGTTTGGCCCACAAAGGGGCAGAGTGACAGAACAGATTTTCCTCAGGTCTTAAATATCACCCAGATGCTAAAAACATCCTCCTTGCTTTGCTCTGTGTTCAAAGCATGAACTGTCAAACTCTGCAGCAGCTGCAAGGCTCTTATGAGTATCCATTTAAAACTTTGTAGCACAGCCACCTCTGTTAAAAATCGGAGGGGTGAAATAAGACAAAGCATCAAAAAAGGTATTATTTTGCATTTAATTAACAAAGAATGCCATTTTTATAACACAAGCTCAAGTAGAAGTTTTGACTAATATTGCAGTAAGTTCCAAAACCATAGAGAAATGAGCAATTTTTAACTGTACACATCATATGATTTATGTATTTTTCTTTTAATTCCTAGATCGTGGTAAAGTCATTGGTGGTTTGCCTGATGTTGTGACTATAATGGACGGCAAGGTAAGAGCAGTTTTTATCAGTGAGTCATGCTGACTGGTAGGATATTTCCTTTAACAGGGAAAAGGCAGGAATATAGATGATTTTAGAGAAGATGAGAGAAAGGAGAGGATTCAACCCACCTAATGGTAGTCATTTAATTGAGGCACATGAGAAGCTGTAAGTAAACATCGTTACTGTAAGCTCTCTGGACAGCCAGGGGAGCAAAGCTTGATTAGGCTCTAACAGGATGTCCCTCAATGGTGTTTTGTCACGGCGGAGTAGGATTTGTAAAGTCTCAAGCCAAACTCTTCAGATACTATGAGGAAGGAGAAGACTATTAGTCTGAGCTGCATAGTCCTTACAAATATAAGACTGAAACTCACAGCCTGTAACTTTCAGTCCAGGAAAGAGAGACCAGTTTTGTCCTTCTGATGTAGGGAGCAAAGTCTTGTCTACTTTCTTCTACAGCCAAATCTCACTCTGCTGAGTGTTCTGCCCTTTTCCATGAGGAGAAATGAAGTCTCTCCTATCTGGGAAAAAGATAACTGGAAAAAAAAAAAGAAAAGGAAGAAAAAAGAAATCTGCAGCTTTATATATAGTGCAAAGGAGATACCTGGAAATGAATATCCAGCACTTTTTCACAGCATGGGAACTAGGAAGTGCCTAATCACACAGTGATTACAGGCTTCAAGGAAGCAAGAGGAAGTAGTTTTTCATGTGGTAATTTGAGATACCTCATGACTTATACCAAAAAAAAAAACCAAAATAGGCAACATCAGAGGGTAGTCCAGCAGGATCTATTAACAATATCTGGATGCAACCTGATCTTAGAACCAGTTTATAAGCCACTCATTTGTGAAGAACAGGACATTATACTGGCACTTAGGAAGCCACACTATCCATTTACTCTATTTTTTATGCTTTCTGAAGCAGTTGCTTTTGACCTCTAAAAGAGTGAGTTGGAGTTTTAATTTGACCAACCACAGCAGATCAGCTCATGAGCCAACGTGACTTTTACCATCTGCTGGCTATCAAGAACTTGTACATCAGACTGTTTATGTCTGCTGTGTGAAGTGCATCTTCAGAAGATACAGCTGTGTTGCTCTGTTTGGAAATTGCCTTTCTCATGGCCAAAGTAATGAGGCTGCAAACAGAAAAACTTCTTCCAACTTTCTGTGTAGCTGACCATTTTCTGGCTATCTGAGAATAAATAGTCTCTTAAGAAGGGAAGAGGGATGAAGTGGGCCTTGCAGTGGATACCGAATCCTGCCTGGATATGGAATCGAACAGCGTGACTTTCCTCTGGTTTCCCTTGTTTATTCCCCTCTGTTTTTCTATTGGGTATTCATAGCCCTGTCTTATTGGCGTAGATACAGACACCACTATGAGAAAGTCAGTTCCTTAGGAAGTTGAGTATAAGCTATCTTAAAGCCAGCGTCTTGAAGTACTCTAACTGTAAGCAAATAACTTGAAGAAGTCACCCCTGACTTGGGACAAGTTTCTTCAAGAAAAATCATATCCTAAAAAAAAACCCCGTAAAATTAGAAAATGCTGCAAAATAAATTTCAAGAAATAAAGATCTTCAAAGGAGATTAAATAGTTGAATGTGTGAAGTGGAAGGCTCTAATTTATGCACTGCATGGACAAAATGGACTGCAAGGAAGTGAATTTTTAAATTCACCTCTGAAGTAAAAATGAATAGCTGGTAAGCAAGATTCATGCAAACACAAGCATAAAAAATAATAATAGAAAAAAAGAAGAAAGAATTTTCTTCATGCAATGGAATGGTACTTGTACACAAATACACAAACACAAAACAAGCTTTACTAGTACTTATTAAGAAAGTATAAATGGTTTTAAGCCACATCTATAATTTAACAAATTAAAACAGTCCCAAATGATCAAAAATGACTGTGGAATATATCTAGAATATATCTTGTCTCTGGCAAGTTTTTAATATTAACATACTGAGACTCAAGTAATTTTTATGAATTAATTATTAATTGCTCTTAAATGAGGTCACTTTTGAGGGCAATAGTGATGAAATGTTGACTGAGCTACAGAAAGGACCGGAAGATTTAAACTCATACTACTAGAGATTATATTACTCTTCCAAAATTATATTTTCATGTTTGCCTTCATCATTCTCTTAATTATTTTATGGTAAGACTAGTTTCTACAAGACATTAATTAACTTTTCCTCATACATGTTATCTCTCCTCTTAGACTACTTGCACTATTATGTTGTCATCCAGTTTTACCCAGAGCATATAAATCTCCTTTCAGTGGTCCCCTCTGACTTTGGAGTCTCTTCTATTTTTTAACATGCAGGATTTTGTTATTATTTAAAATGTCTTCTCTTTTAAAAATATTTTATTATTATTTTCAGTGGGTTGTACCACCTCATTCATTACAATTTAAGTACTTTACTTGAGCATGCATGTGTGTGTGCACAAAGGCAGACTCTCTCTGCTCCCCCTGGATCAAGGGGAGTCTCCCTCTCCCTCTCCCTCTCCCCTCCCTTCTCCCTCTCCCTTTTTTCTTCTCTTCTTTTTTCTTCAGTGATAGATATATGAAATTCTTAAGGTGACCTAATTATCTAGGTAAGAATATGGGGCAGAAAGATTCAAGTAAAGGTGGACAAGGTAGGCATTTACCAATAAATTCTTCATAAGAGTATTTCATTTATTCTGTCATGACCATACCAAAATACACACACACACAAAAACGTTCTCATATGCATTGTGATCAAAATTATTAAATAGATTAAATTTTGGAAGAATAACTATGAAAATTTTATAGGATTCCTCATCCCATTTCAACCGTTCTTGGAAAACATCTAAATTGCCACAGTGCTAGTAGATGTTACTAGATAATTTCAGATATTCTCTGAATACTTGTGTGTAATACTTTTACAGTCTTTATGTATTATTTAGTCTTCATAAAATATTTCTGCTTTACCAGTCAGCAGCACCTGGAAGACAACTTTCAGAGATGCATGTTCTGTACTAATACTTCTTAAATTTTTTTTTTTAACTTCTCCAGTCATAATCTCAGGAGACCTAGGTCAGAAAATATTTTCTCAGGCTTTGTCCCTGCTGTGTAGAGGGAATCTAAAGGATTTTTTTAAACCTATCATTGTCTGAACACCATGTCAGACTAATGGGTTGTCAGGAATCTCCTGCAGGCAAGATGGCAAAGACATTCTAACATACCATCTTCAGAGAGTGTTACCCTTGGGCTATTACTGCATCACAGTCACTGGTAAGAGGGTAGAAAAAAATGAGCCAAACATACAAACAAAAAAAAGCAAAAAAAGGAAAAATATTTCTTGGTCTTCTAGGATATGATACTTGCCTTCCTTTAATTAAGAAGTGCCTGAAAGCAATACTGAGAATATGCTGGTTAAACAAATCTGATTGATTCTTAACATCCTTTTTCCTTCCCTCAGACTCTGAATCTGACCTGTACTGTGTTTGGAAATCCTGACCCAGAAGTGGTTTGGTTCAAGAATGACAAGGCCTTTGAACTTAACGAGCACTATGTTGTTTCACTGGAACACGGGAAATATGCCAGTTTATCAATCAAGGGAGTGACCTCAGAAGACTCAGGCAAATACAGCATCTATGTCAAGAACAAGTATGGTGGGGAAACAGTGGATGTCACTGTAAGCGTGTACAGACATGGTGAAAAAATCCCTGAAGTTAAACCTGGCCAACTTGCTAAGCCCAGGCCAATACCACCATCAGAAGAAGTCCTAGGACATGAGGCAAATGCAAAGCCTAAACGGAAGTAAAGTTTGAAACTCTGTGTTTGAGAAACAAAACAGTAGAGATAATTTGCAGTTGACGTGTTCCCACACATAACTAATTGGTATAGTCTGAAAGGAAACTGAGCTTTTAGAAGTGTGCTTTAGGGAGGCAGCTGTGCTACAAAACTGTACACATGTTCAACACTTTCAGCAGGAATACATGAAACAGAGGGGACTTACAACTAGTTAAAAGGCAAATACCTGCCAGCAGTTCCAGAGTGCAATAGCAGATCCCATAAATGTACAATTCCTCTATTTCTTCCATTTCTACCCTCTGCATCCCTCTGCAAAGCAAACAAGCAAACCCCACAGCCCTCTTTGAGGACACATATGTTCATTCTATCAATGAGGGTAATGAACTGCAATGAGATACGTATTCAGAGATGAATCCTGCTTTCTTACATAGTCTCTTTGGCTTTGAAGCCGCTGACCATGTGAGTTAAAGGTCTAGTGGATAGTTCCTCCTTAGCAGTGATATTTAATTCCTATTTAGTAGTGGTTTTTATTTTGTAGTTTGAACTTAACTATAGTAGAATTTTACAATTGTTCACTGTTTACTTATTGAATTATAGGTTACATGATTGTATTTCGTTTTCCTTGCTTTGTGCTAATAAAACTTTAAAAGTCACCTTGTGCTTCTCACTGCACCAAATCACACCTAACTAGATCTGTTTACTCTCTTTCATTGTTTAATTATTGCTTATTGCACAATTTCACAGCTGGTAGCATGCAGACAATCGACTTTCAATAAAGAAAACAAATTATGTTTAATCACAGTCACTAGGTGGCACTTACATTAATTTTGCATTTTACAATACAGGTCAAGATGCAAACTCAAACTGATACCAAAGACATGTATACAATTCAGTCACTTAGGGTAATTATGTGTTTGACTCTCCTCTATCCCAAATGAATAGCACAGCTCTCCAGTGGGTGAAGTGATGTTCCACTACACAAAGATTTAAATGTATGCTCATCGTGAAACGTTCAAATAGAATGGGCTTCAGTGAGCCTACTTATATATCTGTCATATAGTACATGCTTGAGTGCAACACTGAGTGTTTTAATACCAGGCTGTCTATTTCATAACAGTCCATTTATCTACTTAGATGAATCTATGTAAATTAGCAACCAGTTTTCAGCAGAGTTCTTCTAAGAGTAGACAAGCAAAGCAAAAACAGATTCCCTGAATGTCACCCACCTCTCTTCAGACTTCTCCCAGTCTATGGAGTAGGATAAATGTCAGGGAAAGAGAACCTTGTGGGAGGGAGGGAAATGGGGCTCCCCTAATGGTAGGGGAGTGGTCTACAGAAATGGCATGAGTGGTCTACAAAATTGGCACTCTGTAGAATCTTAATTGGAAAAAGTGGGTGAAAATGTTTGGAATAAGCATCAGATGTTATTTGTTATCTTTGGGCTTCATGAGTGAAAGCTGGAGCTGAGTCTCCAACACTGTGCTGAATGGATGGATCTTAAGTTCAAGAGTATAGAAATCAATTTTTGTTTTGGCAAACTAGAAAACCAGGAATATATTCAGAATAAGCTTCTTTGTCCTTTTTTTTTTTCCTCATCTGAGTGGCACAGACCTTCTCTTGTTTTGTCTGGCACACAAATACTTCATTTGACTCAAAAAAATATTTGATTTTGAGACAGATGAAAAGCAGGGGAAATAAAAAGCCAATTTACAAGCTGTCAGATGAAATAGATTGGAGGAATCATCTGGCAGGTAAGGAAAGAAACATTTAGTCATTCCCCTCCTTCTTCCTACCTATCCATGGGCATTTGAACCTCTGTCTCGGTTTAGGACAAGTGCAATAACCTTCAGGCTTTGTTGTATCTGGAAATATTGCTTCTCCCAGCATTTGATGCTTTTTCACTTTGTGTGACTAAGTAAACCGGCACTGGAGAAGACCCTTGACCTAGATGTCCTACCTCTCATGTGACCATGCTAAATGTGAGACCTGAGAGGTATTCCTTATTTCTTGTCTATCATCTTAGTTTCCAGTACTGAAGAAAAGTTGAGGGTACAGTGCTGCAGACTATTCAAAAGCCCATTGGTTTGCACACATAACTGGTGATGAGAATGGGTTCACTGTAGTTTGAAATTTCTCAGGTGAGAAACAGTACAAATCTGCTCTGCAATCCATTAACTGCAGTGAATAGTTAAGATAAAAAAAGAACTGTCCAGCTCTGGAAAGGAAATAGTCTTTAATTACATTATACTTTAAAAAAAAAACCCACACTTTTAAAGAAATGTGTTTCTGGAGAGAGAGAGAGATACTTAGAGTGAAAAACAGTTCTGTGGAGTGAAAAAAATCCTTTATTTATGAAATCATTATGTCTGGTCATTGAATGAAATTTTCTGAGAGAATTATATTGTTCAAGAAGATGATATTACTGTGAGATAGTTTAACTGGTAAACTTAGAATATAAGGCAAAGCAAAATTTTATTTTCAAATATCCATCAAAATAAGAAAATAAATACTTCTGTGAATCTGGTCCTATAAGAACTTCAGAAAACCTTTTAGAGAGCTAAAATAGCTCATTTTTTCCGTCTTTTCCATTCTAATTTAGATTTAAGGCCTTTAAGGTTTTCAGAATCTTTCTAAAGCAGGCTCACAAAACATCAGAACCAGTTCCTGTAGCAAACAAAGTGAGTATCAGCAAGAATTTAATATTATTCTTATCTCATTCTACAGTACACAGGTTAAATTTAGCTGAGACAATCAAATTATTGCATGTTATGGCAGCTTTTCAGAGGTATCCTTGGGCACAGAAGACAAGGTTAGCCTCATCTCAGTTGCACCTTTAGCTGGCTGTCTTAGTTAAGCAAGCTTCACTTATTTCCTTTCAGGCAAAAAGAAATAATTTATTATGACAGTTAATCCTCTGCTGAAGTGCAGAAATTATCATTCACAGGAACACCGTATTTAAAAGGCTAAGAACTTGCTATAAACTCTTTTATATTTTTCAGTGCTTGGTGTACCTTGGATTCTTTTGCACACAGTTAAAAATGTTGTTATCAGTGCTAGGAGATGAATCAGGCCAATGCTGCTTAAAAGGGACTATCTTTTCAGAGAAAACACGCATCTAGTTGCCCAGAGGGGGCATACAATTGGATAGACATTAGAGGGAGAAATAGGATGCTCTTGTAATCAAGTCAGATGGAATTCATAATGAGGCATATTAGCATTTGCACATACCCTTCATAGGCTTAGTGTCAGCATTAGTTTAATTAAAATACATTTTGAAGAAGGGAAGAGAAGAAAATAAAATTTGCTGAAAACTGTCTGTGTGCACACTCCCACTGAGGTCAGCAGAGATCTTTTCATTTATATTGGTTGTGAATCTAGTCTGTTGTGGGTTGGGTTTTGTTGTTTTGTTTGTTTTTCTCCCCCAAATCCAGGGGCCCATAGCAGTGAATTAGCTATTTTCTTTACCCTTAAGAAGAAATGCTTCTCTGCAATGACTTTCCAGGGGACTGGTGGGTTTTGCTTGGTCTGAGTTTCATGTTGTGCTTTTCTAGGCAGCGCTCGCATGAAATGGAACATCGTTGAATTGTCACAGGAGGCAGATAAGGTGTCAGCCAGTTGTGCTGACGGGCCTGAAGTCATGGCTGTGTCTGTCAGGTTGGCACTCGGCTTTGAGGCTGGCAAGGCTGCCTTTCCTCTGAGCACTTGCTTCCTTTGAGACAGCTTTGATATGTTATGGTTTATTTGCTTGAAAACAAGTTCTATGAAAATTCCTCCTAAGGCCAATTTACAGGTGTTTTTTATGCAGAAAAGATTTTTCTTTTTTTTTTAATGACAGTATTTTCCTCTAGTGAAAATCTTTCCCCAGTCCATAAGGTTCACTTGTATCCTGCAAATTAAGAACTTGGACACACTACATTAATCTGCTCCTATATGGAGACAGATTCAGGGATAATAGCACCCTAAGTGGTGTTAATGCATAGACAGCTTTTAAAGAAAACTTTTGAAGTATAACAAAGCACTTTTTTTACAAGTTCATAGAACTCAGAATAAAGCCTCTAGATGGCACCAAAAGAACGAGATAGAAATGACTAGCGTTAAAAGAACATTCTGTCAGCTATAGCACATCCATCTTTTTGATATAAACACATCACTTAGAGGATGGGAGATTATTAAAAGAATTATATTTATACCAGTGACAAGGATAGGTCCAGCAAATGCTTATTTCCCGGAAATAGCAAGTGATTTTGCAAGCAATAATGTCACCTCTTAATCTTTGCATGATGCACATTAGGAGGTTAAACATGCCATAGAAAATATTGCAGGACTCTTATTAAATCAAGTTTCTTTTTAGGATATGAAATCCATAACATTTAGGCTATATTTACAAGGGGAGATATAATTTAAGCTCTAAAAGCAAACCTTTCAGATTTAGCAGTCTCTGTAGATTTTCAGCATGCTACTTCTAATATTGAAAGGTCCAAACCCTACAGTTTTTATTCATCCTTTGTAGAGGGATATTTCCGTTTTAAATTAATGGGAGGTCTGGGAGCAGAGTGCAGGATCTGACTCTCAGAACAGCCACTGCAAGATTCAATGATGTCAAGACCTGCAAGAAGCTCCTAGTAGCCTTCTATATTAATATTTCATTCCTCATTGGAATGTGCAGTAACTCAGTGCTGGCTGTGTCCTTGGATATTAGCTCAAGGTTCATCAAATTGTTATATTTTTAAAAATAGCACATTTGACCTCACATTGTTTCCTTTACGAACATTTGAACTTTGTGTGGGTACAGCAAAGGGCTGTTAACTTGCAAAAAAATCATGTCATTTTTAAGTAAATATACTTTTTTTGTTATTGTTGCTCCTCTGTGCAAATTAATATTGTACAGCTGATAATCAGATAGAAAAAAGATAGAGATATCCTACTTGCTAATAGCAATAGCAAAAGCTGTACCCATGGCATCCTAAACTCTCCAGGAGGTTGCCCTGTTGCCCAGGCATCAGTGTCCCCCACAAGTGACTGTGCCTCCACATTGCCAAGGGCCCCTGATGGGAAGTCGTTATCAATCTGATGGTGCTGATGCACAGAGCAGGTAAGAGAGAGGCAGATGGAAGAAGCTACAACTTCTGTTAAATAAAAGAGCTGGCATAGTTCTTTACCACGTTAAGTCATCGTTAAGATCAAAAGTTTAGAGTCTGCTGACTTACAGTGACCTCCACTGAGCCATTCTGAATGAAGAAATGCACTAAAAGCCAATCCAACAATTGTAAATCAACCCCAAAGCCAGATCTCCTGATTGCAAGATAATGCATGAGAAAGAACCCCACATACTTGTGTACTGCTTTTGCTGTCTGAGGAAAAATGCCTTCCACATATGAAAATGGCAATCAGCCTCCCGCATGGTGCTTAATGGGAGGTAAAACACAAGACGACTCCCTGGCTGGGAGTTACGAGGCCACATGCAGATGTCTCCATCTGAGCTAATCACTGAAACTCCCTCCTTAGAAAATGGAGAGACACAAGTACTAGCAAAGCACAAGTCATGTTACTGTAAAGCAGGTGCCTCAAGTGAATGAGATGAATCATGTCCGTTCGTTCCACTGACTATAAAGGGGACTTACAGCATGACTAGATCAGACGGGAGACATCATGTTTGATGTTTCAGTTTAGGTATGATAAATTCTGAACCATGTTTCTCTAGTTCAATTTTGTCTTTAGTAGGAACAATATTTACAGGGACACTTCATAATAACTGGCATTTTTGCCATGTCTATACAGGCTGGCTTCCTCCACTCTGGTATTTTGCAGTCTCTGCTCCATTCTCTGATTTCTTGTGTTATTTTTGAAATCTCTGTGAAAGTATTTGTTGATCATCAACAAATCACTATCACTGGTATATTTTGGCTTGTTTCACCTTTCCTATCTATGTGCCATCCCTTTGTGTCAATATCCCAATAAAGAGAGGCAGTAAATCTTTCAGTAAATGTTTCATTGGTGAGTTTAAGACAGGTCTCATTCACAGTATGTGTCACACTAGTCAGGCAGGCACCTCCAAGCCAGAAGAAACACAACTCCATGGAGTTTGTCTGCTGGACTCCTTCCCATGTGCCTGGACCAGCTAAGCTACAAAACCAAGTTCTGGATCCTCCTGGTCCTGGCCTTGACACTGTATATTTTGGACTTCTATTAGTATCTAGGTAGATCCCAGATATCTTTCTTTTCAACTCCATTATTCTCCTGATTTTGTGATTACCTGATAGGATTGACATTTCTCTGTAATTGGTAGCTGTCTTTTGACGCTGCTCTAATGGCAGTATCTGAGTCAACCAATAAAACTGCCAGGGTCCATGGACCAACATCCCCTACACATTATGGGAGAGTACATGGCATGGGCACTTGACAAGATCACACCTTAAACTTCTTGATTCTGTTCTTGGCTTTTATATAGGTCTGCTATTTGCAGTTGCAATCTCCTGAGGGAGTTTTTGGTGTTGAAGGCTCCTTTCAGACATTTCCAGGATCAAGCTGAACTCTTCTGAAGTCTTTCTCCTTACCCTGACTCTTTCGCCTTTGCTCTGGCATTTACTCCTGGCCAGTACACTCCCATTTAATCTCAGATACGACCCTGTTTTCAGAGTGTGACACGTGCATGTTTGCCCTTGCTCTTCAACTGCAACACATGAGCCTGTTTCATGATGCTAGCAGGTCTTATGCCAAATCTTGTGTTCCCTTTAAATGCAATCTTATTTTATGTGCACCACTCCATTTTTACTTTGTTCAGGTGAATAGTTTTTCATGGATCTTATTCCTCTCGGGATTGCATGTCTGAAGTGTACCTAGGCTTCCTGTTGCATCTTGTTGGAGACCAGAGAATATCTCTCTGTTTCATTTATCACCAAGTTATCAGTCTTTACTCCATTTGATTAACCATCTTGTCCTTTGTCAATACCTTATCTTGGCCTCATGGTACTGAAGACTCAAAAGCACTTTTTCAGTCACTGTGAGAGCTCAGTGAAATCTCTTCCATAACAATTTCTGATTTTGGTTAGGCCTCATGTCCTTTACAGTGCCAAAGCATGAACTTAAAGGATGGTTCTTTTCCAAAGAGCACAGCCAGCAATTTCTGCTCCATCTGAGCACGGACCCTTGGCCTGACAGGCTCTAATTGAAAATGCCATGGGCCAATGATTTTGCGGTAAAAGTGTGCTACCAAGTCTCCTCCTGAGGCCTCAGACTGTAATTACAGATGCTCCACAGACATTTCAGGACTGGCAATTTGCTTACATTCATCTTTACTCTTTTGGAAAATTTTGCACCATGGTGCTTACGTGCTTTGTGTGTTACATAACAGCAGGTCATCTATTTCTAAACTTCACAAGCATCTGATATGTAAGTGCACAATATAGAAAAATTCCTGACTCTATCTGCATGTTCTGCTAAGGTATTTCCTTAGTTTGTATTCAGAGAAGTAGAGAAGTCTGTAAGCACTGACTGTAAGAAAGATACTTTATTTGGAATAATTTCAATATTACAGCATATTTTTTGCCAACATGGTATTTCAAGGTGTTTGGAGGCAACAAGAGTCTTGGCACAGTAGGAGTCTTTCTGTGCTTGTTCCATTAACACAAGAGTTCTCTGGGACCAGATATTTGTCAAAGGGACTCAGTTCTTTCTTGACTTGTTGACTAGAAGTCAACAACATGGAACTCAAGTAACTAAGCTTTGAAAAGTTTCACAAGACATTCCTGAGCTTCAATTAAATTCAATGTATTTATTCTTTCAAATCTTTTCACACATACTTAGTCTTTTGTTGACCACTTCTTCCTTTGCTGAAGCATAAATAACTATCAGTTATCACAGTGGTCCTCTTCTCTGGCTGGAAAAAATACTAATGTATGCATGCATTGACTCAAGAAGAATCTGGAAATTGTGTGTACTCAGAGAAATAAAATTCTAGTGCTGGTCTGGAGTGAGGATTTTTATTTACTCTTTTTAGAAGGATTATGGCCTTTCCCATATACTCAATCACTATTTCATGGATAGAATTTCATACCTTTTTTAAGCGTGTAGAAAGATGAAGCAGTGAAGGAATGGAAGTGCTGGTCTCCTAAATTTTTCCAGACTATTAAAGGGCAAGCCACATTTTGTATGTTATTTTCTGTTAGCAGCTGTCAAATAGAAATTTCACATGGAGAATATTTTAACTTTAAATTCCTCATCGAAGAATTGCTGGAAATGAAACTAAAAAAATGAAGATGTTCTGATTCTGTTCATATCAAAAATGCCTGAAAGCAGAATTTTCTAATATCATTTTTACAAAGACTGCAAAACCTAATACTACTAGTAGCATGATATTTTCTAGATATTTTTCAATGCATTCAGGTATTTTGGATCAACAAACAGATTTATGGCTACTTGTAACTCAAATAGTTCAAAACTGGGTTTGTGCCAAAGAAATTGAAATTGACCAGAAACACAGCTAAGCAGAGTATCAATTGACTGATCTATATTCATTGCCTGAACTAAGAGAAAGACAAAAAAAAAAAAAAAAAAAAGGGTTATAACTCATATATGATTAATATGTATCTTTTAGAAAAGAAAACTTCATACATTCAGATATTTTTATTGTTAGTTCTTTAACTGTGTTCATTTGAAATGTGTTCCTTCTTTAAAAGCATTTTCTTGCAATTCTTGATTTTTCTTTTTGGCTGAATGATCTGATTTTATAAGAAGAATGAGATAGAAAACATGCATGGAAACACAAAAATAAAAAAGCATACAGTTCACGCAATATTTGCATTAAGTGATAATAGTACTACTCCATGTATTATTTAAATATTGCCATCCCACTCCTATACGCAATACAGAAAAAGGCACATTAAAAAACCCAGCAACATGACACTTTTTGAAGCAATTTTAAGTAGCAAAATTCTAAAAGAGAAATTTTCTGTTTAATTGAGTTTATGTTAATAATGTTAAACTTATTTATTTCTCTTTGAAATCACCATTCCTCCTGATTAAAAAATGGCATATATTATCAATCTTCACCAATTGCTATCCTGTTTCTAGCTCTTCAGGAGAAGAGAAGATTGAGGGAGCATCTTTGTGAGCAGTTCTTGGCTCCCCATTATAAGAGGGATGTGGAACTTCTAGAAAGGGTCCAGCATTAAGCAACAAAGATGAGTAAGGGACGGGACATCTGTCTTACGAGGAAAGATCAAGTGAGCTTGGCCTGTTTAGCTTGGAGAAGAGAAGGATAGGGGATCTGATTAACATGTATAAGTACATGAAGGGAGAAGAGAATATGGGGCCAGACTCTTCTCTGTAGTGCTCAGTGTCAGGACAAGAAATGGGTACAGACTGAAACACATGCACTTCCATCCAAACACGAAGAAAATCTTTACTGTGAGGGCGACTGAGCACTGAAACGGGTTGCCTAGAGAGGTTATTTAGGCTCCATCCTTGGAGATATTCAGAAGTCATCTGGACACCTTTCTGGATAATATGCTCAAGGTGGTCCTCCTTGAGCAGTGGGGTTGGAACTCCCAGCCTCAACCATTCTGTGATTCTCTTATAAATTTGACAAACTGTTAGTTTTTGGACTGAATTTATCTATGATAAGTCTCTCTCCTTCCTCAGAATGTTTTTCTATTATTATTTATTTCATTTTTCTTGGTTAAAGAAATGGTAATTTCTTTGAGAACATATAAACTGTATGTAAGATAGAAGTCAAGGGAATTATTCAACATATATATATATATATACATCTATATCGTATATTATACAAAGCATATCTACAAAATATATTTATTTCCCACATTATGAAAATAGAAACACTTCAGAAATTCTTTTCAACCTTCAAATCTATTGGAAAGGTCTTGAAATTTGACCTAAGGAAATTGAATGGAGAAGAGTGGTAAATGAGATTTTATTTATTTATTTTGCCTCTTGCTGTCTTCTTGAAAATCTGTCTAAATTTGGTCAAGGTGATGAAGAATATTTTGCACCTAAATAGATAGTTCCTAGAGGTAAAATCCTCTGATGATTCTGATTGACTGTTCAAGCTCCAACCATCAAGCAGATTGCCCTTTTGACAACTCCTTTGGTTGCTGTAGGCAATACCTGCTTACCTCCTAAATAGGTGCTGCAATCTAGAACATCTCTCTCTCTCTCTCTTCCTGGGAGCAGGTGTGGGGAGGAGAAGAATGAAGAGAGAGGAAAGAAAAGGCTGACACATGTTGGCTCTGACAGGGGATTAGAGGATTGTGAAGACCTTGGGATTTCAGCTAAGTTCCCTCATGTCCAGCATAGGGAAAGAAAGAGGGACTGGGGAAAGATTAGGTGGTGGCTAACAGCACAAGAGAGCAGGACAGCAGAGAGGATCTGAACATGCATATGAAATCAGGTAGCGTCTAGGAAAGAGAGTAAAGTCTGAAACTAGAAAGCTAGCAAAAGAGCACTAATTGTAGGGTGAGGTTGCAATGAACACACAGGTGACTGAGGAGCCAACCAAGAGAGGTGCTCTGCTCCACCTTGTACTTACAAAAAGAAAGCTTACAAATTCCTTGAAACATGATCAACTGCTAAGAAACCAAAAGCAGGTACTAGCAGGAAATAGTCTGACTTAACTTTAGATCAGAATTTCAATTGGAAACAAGATACACATTTTCAATAGTGAGAGTCAAATAAGAAATGGTGTGTAGCTTTCAATAGCAATTGAGATAGATAGAAGATCTTTTTGAACAGTTACACTTTGGTTAAATGACAAGTTACTTAAGAATTGCTGAGGAACTTTGTTCTTTGGAGAAGGTCAGGTTGGAGAGTCACTTTCTTCCTACCACAAAAATCTATAGAGCAATTGCAGTAGTGTCATAATATATTGAGAGAAAGTGAAACATTTGTGGCTCATGGATGTAGGGACAAAGTCTTGAACAAAAGAATAAGTGACTCTATCTTTATAAAGTGCATAAAACTTTACAAAACTGAGAAGTAACAGAAAGGAAAAATCTGGCTTAATCTTTCTGTGGCAGTTCTCCCAGTGTCACAGATATATGCCAGGATTCACTTTCTTTAGCTCAACAAATGGTGATCATTAACTATCACGAGCTGAGTACAACACCTTATACAACATCAGGCTGATATTCTGAGTCACAGATTTACAATGCTAGTGAAATAAGTGGGGTCATGCTAAGGGACATGTTCTTGGGCGTTCAGAAGGTTTGGCCCTCAAGGGCTTTATTCATCTGTGCTAATTCTGCTAATCAATCAAATGTTAGTTCACATTTAATCCTGACACTAAAATATTCTTTCAGGAGAATCTTAATTTGAGAGCTCTTTGTGTTCTCTCGCGAGTCAAGAAGCTAAACTAATTTGATATTGCACTCCCATGATAATGAAAAAGGCTGATGCAAATAAGAGAGGGTTTACAGTAGTCTATCTCATTGAGTTGTTTTGCATTTCAGTAGTAAGATGGCTTACTTTCTAAGCGAGGAAAAATAACACACACACAAAATAAGGTCCAACAATCATACTAGAAATATAACCACTCAGTCTTTTTATTACAATAGCATCAAAATTTCTGTTAAATATCATGGCTGAATGATGCTAGAAGTTGTGCAAATACAAAACAGATCATTAAATGAGATGTTATTTTGCCAAGGGCTGCAATTTCTATTGCACCATCTCATAACTTAGAGTCAAAGTTCTAGGCAGATGTGAACATCTCTATTTTAATTTAAGATATAGGAATGCATTTCTAACTTTTTTGGGAGTGGAGAAAAGTTTGAGAATATGAACTAGAAACGGTAAGAAAAAATGAGAAGGTAGAAAACAAAACAGGGTATATAATTTGTTGTTAGCTTCAGAAAATGGAAAGAAAAAGTGAA
>JAVCKT010020622.1:0-32282 GCA_032273925.1 Rhynchotus rufescens | reverse complement strand
GGCGGCGCATGCGCTCTCGTCGCGAGGGCGTCGCACATGCGCACTACCGAAACAGCGGTCGACTCTATTGCGCATGAGCGCTAGAACGTCGGTGACACGCATGCGTTTTGAGGGGCGCGACGTTGCGCAGGCGTATTGTCCCCTCAATGGAGCGCATGCGCGCTCTCCGAAAACTTCTGCGCATGCGCCTGAGCGACCTAGCGGACACATGCGTACTGCGTGCGTGGCGATATTGCGCGTGCGCAACGGTGTCACCATTCTGCTCATGCGCATTCCGGGTGTTAAAGACGGCGCATGCGCTCTCATCGTGTGTGACAAGCACATGCGCACTTTCAGGACAGCAGCTGACGTTATTGCGCGTGTGCGTTAGAAAGGTGTAGATGCGCATGCGTCTTGGGCATGGGCCATTGCGCATGCGTATTGTTACCTCAATACGGCGCATGCGCTTTCCGTTGCTTGATTTGACGCATGCGTCTTCGCTTCTTTCTTTGGCGCATGCGCATGACCAACAAGGTGTTGCCCGCGTACTGTGTGGCAATTCTACGCGTGCGCAGTGCAATGGGGGGGGTGGGTCCTTGCTTCGCTCATGCGCTCTCCTAGCTTTAACTGCAGGGCATGCGCTCCAGTCAGGATGTGTCACACATGCGTACTGACGGGGTAGCAACTGATTATTGCGCATGTGCACTATAAGGTTGTTGGTACGCATGCGTTTTGGGGGTGTGGTTTTTCTGCGTATGCGCAGTTAGAAAATTAGGGGTACGCATGGGAGTTGGTTGCCGTGTTTTTTCACATACGCTGTAAGGTCTCTTCCTTTGTGCATGCGCAGTTGCTTGGGTCTGAGTGATGGTTTCAGTTGAGGCATGTGCTTTTGCCCTCCTCCGTTCATCTGCTGCTGCATGCTCGTTCTCTAGTCTCTTTAACGTGTGTGGCGTGTATGTACGATCTCTGCTTTCTCCCTGGCCCCAATCTGACCTCTGTTTACCGTTCACTACCCACCGCTGTCTCCTACATCTTGTACACATATACGTGCCCCACCTTTCATGAATGGGCTGTTTTCTTCAAACCAGGCTGCAAATAACATTTGTGCAGAGAGAATTTGCCAGTCCCACAGGCTTATTATGTATGACACCTCTTTGTGATGCTACCTGGAGAATAGCAACCACATTTCATTTGCACTACTCGTCTTTGTATACCTGAATGAATCACTGAACCTGGCGAGACCCGGAGTTCATGTGCCGCTCCTTACCGTTGCAGTACGGTAAGGTAAGGTAAGCACCGGGCGGCTAGCAGTGAGCATGGCGGAGCGCACTGCACAGGTGTGTGCACCTTTACCTTTGCAATACACATTTTCCGGCACATGAAGGCAGCCGTGAGAGCGCTGGAGCGCTCTTCGCATGCGCCTCCTGCCGTGTTGCGCTGCGCTCTTTTGGACACCTGAGGGCAGAAGAGTTCACGGCAATGCGTACTACGCATGCGCCGTCTGTTACACTTCTGGCGCGTGCGCAGGAAGTCACGGGGATCGAAGAGTTGTACGCGTGAGCGGAATGGGAGCGGGGGTGGGTGCGCATGCGCGCTGTCCCCTCCCTGTTGCACATGCCCGTTGAGGATCCCGCCCGGCGCGTGCGTGCATAGCTCCCTTTCCGCTTGGGCGAACTCAAGGAGTGGCGGCAGTCACCGAGAGTATTTGCATTTTTGTAAATAGCTGTCCCCCCTTAACACCCTGGCCCTGGGCGCCCTGCAGGCTTTCAAGCGGCCTCCCCGGGCCTTCGTGCGCACGTGGCCATGGTTATTTCATGGGATCTATGAGAAGTCGGTACCCGCAAGGGAACTGCAAGGCAAACTCTTCCCTTTCCTCATCGATCCCAGGTTTCCCTGTACAAAAACACCGGGCTCTGCCCAAAGGTGCCTGTCCCCCGGTGCCTGTCCGAAAAGGTCAACGCGGCTGCTCCGGCACCCGCTCTAGGTCAGACAGAGGCTTCCCTCCGCCCCACTCAGCCACATAGACAAGCTTAGTAACAACGCAAAACAAGACCCAACCCTGCAAACAAACCTAAAGGAGAAAGAGAAGCAGAAAGATGCAACTACAACGAAGCCGTTTCCATGTAATTAAGGTGCGTTGGGCTGCCTCTTAAGCTGCTGTAAATCAGCGGGAGAGCAATGCGAGTCACTCCATGCCGCTTACAGATGTAGCCAGAGAGCTCGACCTCATTTTTTACCCTGTTCAAATCCCTTTCTGGAGAGCAAACATTGGGCACCTTCAGGTCATGGCAGAACTCGGCCCTCATCAGCTTCGAAGGAAATAAAGATACAACCGGCAGAGGGAAGCAAAAGCCTTGCAGTTTAAACAAGCCTCTCTCGCGAATCTCCTCAGGGCTTTCATTGCCCCTGGATTCAAATATAAAATGGTAGTGGGTATTTTCATGAGAGAATTTTCTGAGAACTGTCTTAATTGAGCAATATCTGCTTTTTCCTGGATATTACTCTGTAGGTCTGTAGCACCGTGTTCTACACAAGAGAAAGATGAATAAAGAACAACCTTCACGTTGCTACTCCATAGCGGCTACTGAAAAGAGTTTTATAAAGCAGAACACTAACCAGCAGCACCAACAGATGAGCAAAACTCTCAGGATTCAGGGGAATGAAGACATTCTTCTCTGATTTCAGTCTTCCTTTTCCATTCTTCAGTTAGAGCCACCAAAAATTTGGTGTTGGAACAAGGTGTAGGGATGGAGGAATTAGCAGACTCTGAGTGAATTATGTTCCTATCCTTCCCGTGTCTCTCAGCTAGAGCAAACCTGCCACGAAGGTTAAGAAAGAACTGGGCATTTTCATTGCACTCAGTGTCAGAAGAACAGGAATAAGCAGAGAACACTACCCTTGAGCTCCCTATTTCCCCAGCAATGAACAAATATAGAAATCTTATCCAACGCATGTCATCTAGGCCAAGCAAAATGCTGGCATCTCCAGTTCCAGCATCAACAGTATAATTTGAAGAAATCTTCTGTGGCATGGTGCTGTATTTTGCCTGTGGCTTTTAAGAAAGAAAATATATATCTTAGAAAAATGCTTTTGAGTTAGATGGTTCCCAATGGAGTTGGCACCAATCCTGGGATTATCTCACCTGCCCAAAGTTTCTCTTTTTCAGTAGTTCTCCTCTGACCTCCCCTCACAATGAAGAATCTGCCCTATAGGTTATAACCATAACTGACCAGTAAAATCTTACAGCACCCCCACAGTTTGGATGAGATTTTTACCGCATAAGCCCCCCGACTCCAACCGTTCAGGAGTTCTTGGCATTCATATACTCCAGGCACCAGCAGTGCCCAAGCAGAAGGAACTACTACTCTCCATCTTCATCTCCTCCTTTTCACCAATCTGCTTTTTTTTTTTTTTTTCCTCTGGTCCAAGAGCGTACAAGGAATCATCACAAGATGATTCACAGCCCTGAGGAGGCGATATGAAATCCCAGGAGAGCAGCTGTAATATGATTTCCAACCAGGTAAGAGGGAAGATATTTTCATTAGGGCCAAGTAGGCTGCTCAATAATCTTAGTTTGGCTAACATGTGCTTGTTTGCCACTTTTTAGCTTCATCTCCTTGGATCCTTCACTGCTCCTTGTCCATGCAGGCAGGGCTACAGACCCTTTCCAGCCATGTCCCTGGAAGAACCCTGTCATGCCAGCTGGGATACTACTCAGGGAGTGGCAGCCCTCCAAGAGCAGAATGTGCAGCTTTGTGAGGTGTCAGCTCTGCGAGAGAAGAGGAATTTGGACAGGGAGCAAAGTGAATAACTGTGCAGTTAACTATTCCAGTAGGATGCGTTATCTTCCCGCAGCTATTCCGGCAGGATGCTGATCCTGCAGAGCTCGGTATTATGAAGGAGCTGCCACCCTTCTCTGGGATAGATGATCTGAAATCCACGTACAGCTGAAGGCCTGTTTGTTATGCAACCTTTTTGGAGAGTTAAATTTTGTCTACAGGTTCCATGGCCAAGTCGGATGATCAGGTCCCTTGTGGAAACTACTGACGGGATTAACTAACTGTCTGCGCTTTGTCAAGCACTTCAGGATGCTCTGAGATGAAACATGCTTCACAGCCGCTAGGAAGAAGGAGCTAATGCTGGAAAATAGCTTGGACAGCATCTCAAAAGAGCAAGAAATAACATCAACCTGAACTTGAAACTCTGTTATATTCTTCTTTATTTCTAAAATGTTAGGAGAGTTACACAACTGACTGATAAATGATAACAATTAAGTAGTAATAATAATAAAAATATTTTGGTTATAGCAAATAATAAAACAAGTTTTATAGAGCTAGTCCTCCTCTCAGCCTTGAAAGGAAGTAGAAGTTTGCACAGAGCTGGAAAGAGAGGCCTAGTTATGAGGAAAGAGAGGTCTAGTCTTGGTTACGTCAGCGGCCCTTGGGTCTCTTCTGGCACAGCAATATCGCACCGAGCAGCTCTGTGCCCGATATCCGCTCTAACCTGTTTGTAAATCTTGGGCTCCGTATCGTCATCTAATAGACTGCTCTGGGGCTTTATTTGTGCCAGCCAAAGGGCTCTCCTTTGCTTTGCCTTCTAAGTTGTCCTTAGTCTCCAGATAACAAGTGTCGAACTAGGGCACAGGGAAGGTTCTAATTTGCAAAAACACCCCCCTTTAAAGGAACATTTTCAATTACTGAGGCAGCTGTATAGTTTAGCATTAAAAAATAATATTGACTTACTATTTATATAATAACTATTCCTTTAGGATTTGTGTAAGGGTTGTTCATCTGTATAACTGCATAAAAGCTCAATAACTCTTCAATTTAAGACCTCATCAGCCTACGGAAAGATACCATTTTTTCCTCCAGATTCTGTGAAATAAACTCTCCCCTCTCCTGTCCTTTTTCCAGGTCCCCACACAGATGCCTTAATCTTTTATCCGTACTTACTTTCCTTTCTACAGATGAGCATTCCTTCTGTTGATGTCCAATTAATATCATGGCAATTCATTTGCATTCATCATTTGCATTGATCTAAGCCTAGGATTTGTGCACATCCACTCTCTCCCCCCTGCAAATTGTCATGCAATGGTAAGAAGAAACAAAAAGGCAGCGAATTGTCATGCAGTGACAACAAAGAAGCAAACAGACCCAAGAGCAGCAAGGCTAGATGAAACAGAACACAGGTGAAAAAAATACCTGTAATTTTCCTTTCAGGTTAGATAAATTAAATCATGAGAAAAGAGTAACACTGTCATTACTACAAACACAAGGGACAAAAATATCAACTCCGTGAACTATAATACAACTTAAGAATCCTCTTCTTTATGAAAAAAGCTTTCAGAAACATCTTCCTTCCAAAGCACAGTCTGAGACCATCTGGCATTTAACATAACCCCTCCTAAGGTCACTGCTATATCCCTATTCAACAATAAACGCTTGCAGTCCACAAAATTTTAATTACCTTATGAGGCACATCCAATTCTTGGCTTCAACTGAGCCGTGGAACTCACAGAGTTGTATTGGGTATAAAAAGAAAATAGGGTTTACTATTATTTTAGCTAACTGAACATAAAATACATGTCTCAGGGAACCAAGAGGATTACAATGAGGCAAAACTTGCTAAGAGCCTATGAAATGACAGGTAAAGAAGTCTAGTGAGCCGCAGCATTCCACCAGGAGAGCAATAACAGCCCATAAAACAGCTCAGGCAAAGCACATTTAACTTCCTCAAAATGCTGTGCAAACATTGAAACATCGTTTCTTCATGAGAGGCAAATCAGAGTCCCGTAAGAGAAAAAGAAACGCTAAAATGAAAGACAGGAGAAAGAAAATTAATTTGTCTAGGAAAATTAATTTGTCTGAATCTTTACCAGAGTGCGAACAGAACCAGTGCTTCTGCAGCTCAGCTAGCGGGTTAATTGCAAGTCCAACCTTCTTCCAATTTTCATGTACAATACCAGCTACGTACACTTCGTGCCAATGCCAAAGATCAAAAGAATATAAAGGACATACAGCATTTGGACTCGCATCGGAATCAGTCTAGGCAATATCTGACCATTACTCAAATTCAAGCTGATGATCGAAGCAAGGATGAGGAACTCATAAAGCTCCTTCTAGTGCCTGTTTCAGAGAACATATTGATTTCTTTCCCCATAAGCTATTTTGCAGCCTGGAAGTCAAATAAAATATTTAAATGCCTCTGGAGTTTATGAGTAACCCCATCGCTGGCTGGTGTCTATGTGAGCTGTGCTAAGCAGTTTGAACTGGCAAGCAGAGAGCTCCAACCTTTGACTCACAGACATGAAAGGGAGGGAGAAGGACATTAATGGTGATGACTTGAGACTCACTGCCCTGATGGAATAACCAGCACAGCCCGAGCACCTGCAGGAATGTGCCTTGAGTTTCGATCAGCTCCAGCCAAAGGCAGAGCCAAAAAGGCTGTCTGCTCTTGCATGAGGGACGAAAAGTTTGAGCTTGGGCCCGATTCAGACCCTGCTCCCCACTGGGAGGCCCCGTGGGGCTGCGCAAGCCAACGCATAGCGAAGGCTAGGAATTCAGCTCAGCCCAAGTGGAAATGGGCACAACTGGCCCTTGGTGGCACTCACTGAAGTGCATCCCCGAGATGCGGCATCCTGCTGAGCCCCGTCACACAGCCACAGAGACTGGGAGTGTTTGTGGTGCCTTCCTTGAACAACCAGCCAATTCAGCACCAGCAAAAATCTCAGGATGCTCCATCCAAAGGCAGAAATCCTGGTTCAGACAGCATCTGCAAGCAGAGCACTGCTCAAAGATCACAATTTCATTGTCATCCCCCCCTTATCCCCACAGTTGCTCCACATCAGCTCCTCTTCACATTTCCATTTGCGACATCCCGGAATTCCTAGCCCAGTGCCATGCAGTCACCACGTTCACCTGCGATCCCTCCTCTCTTCAGACCCCCAAAGAGGAGATCAGTGATGGTTGGCACCCTCAGCCTCGCACCGTGCAACAAGAACACAGGCCACTGTCACCGTGCGCACAGTAGGAAGGGCCTCCCTTCCCTGCATGCCCCGAGGGCTGTGTGTGCCCCTTGATTTGGGAATGGGGCCCCAGCACATCACAAGCAGTCACAGATGCTGTGCAGAACTCTTATTTTCTGTAAGTTTTCTATATTTTCTGATGCTCTAAATTGCTTGGACTGCAACAGTGAAATCTCATTTTTCAGTTTTGGACCCATTGCTCATTTGTGCAACTCACCTACAGCCCACAGCCTCTCTTGTTCATTTTATAACTCCCCTCCAACTCTTGAACTCCTCATCTCAGGCATCCGCTTTCCAAACAATGCCAAAGCAGTGCCAAAACCTACAAAATCCATCTCATTTCTGTCTTTAGCTCTCTCTCTGAAAGGCTGGCCAGTGAAGATCCCTGATAAGCTATTTGGTGCAGTGTGATGATGTTCCTCATGGTCTGCCCTTGGTAGGTTTTTCCTTTCAACAGTCTTTTCTCCTTTCAACAATCTATCTGTACTATAATCTTACCCTTCTTCCAGAGAGCATGCACACTGTCTGTGAGCAGGATCCACGCAAGGACTTAAGGAAAGTCACACTCCGCATTCCATAGAGGTGTTCAGTCCTCTCCATAGAGAGCTTTTTGGTTCTGATCTAACTGACACTCGTGCTGCATCACTGTAACTTCAGCTGAAAGTGTCTGCTCCTGCCAAACATAATTCGGGCTGCCATGAAACAAAAACAAATCTTTGTAAAGGGGCAAGTTAGAGGCTGTTTGTCCTTTACCTGGATCATTTAAAGTGCTAAGTGACAGCAGTGTTCCTCCTGATTTACGCCAGCGTATGGAGATCACAATCAGGCCTTGCTATTATTTTTCTGATGAATACATCACGTGGAAAAACGCCTGATGTATTGATGGCTCAGGGTTGTGGTGCAGGTTTGATTTATTTAAAAGCAAAACGTCTGCTGATGCAGCTCATAAAAATCATTGATGCATAAGAACAACAATATCAGGAAGAAAAGTGTGTGTGGGGGAAAGAACAAAAGAAGTAAAGGCCACCAAAACCCATCCTAAGTGCATATAAGACAGACGGTCTAACTCTTTCAGGAAGCTTTTGCAAACACCCTGGTGCTCAGTGGGGACAAAGTCTACATGAAAACTTTAAGGGAACTGGAGGGATGTGGCAGTAAGAAAAGGCATCTCTTTTCCATTTATCTGTCTTTGATTGCAGCTCCTGGTCCAGCCAGCAGCTTGGGAATGTCCTCATTTACAATATTCCTTCCTGAAATCTGAAAGCAAAGTGGATTGGAGGTTAGTACCTGGAGAGAAAATTCAAACCATGCCAAGCAGCACACTGTGACATGGATTTAGCTATATAGTGACAAATTATTGTCTGAATTATTGTCCAGATCATCTCTGCACGTTCCAGATAAAAGTCATGAGAGCTCCAGTAAGAACAGCAGATCTAAGGGAACACTTGAACCCTCCAGACCATCATCTTTTTGATCACATCAACTATATTCTAAATTCACGTGACAGGATACATGAAACCTAATTCTCTTCTTACAGCTGCTGGCTTTTCATAAAGTGCAACTCTGCAAACTGAGGGGCTTAGAAACTCTGGATTAATACTGGATAAGTACTAGGGGACAGCTCTTGGGAAGGGAGAGCTGTTCGCTTTTCCTGGCCAAGTTAAGTGACTCTCTGTTGCCCACAATGGAATTCAATCCAAAACATTCTCTTCCAGACTCCATCTTCATCCCCAGCTCCACTGAGATTGTACAGCAGGGTGCACTATTCCAGCCTCGCTAGGCTCTCTCTTTCTAAAAAGAAGTCTACTTGTGCCCTGCCAAAAGCCTTTAAAAACCTAATCACTACTTGCATCTTGTGGCTTCACGATGAAAGGGCAGGAAGGGAACTGGCTTCTCATTCCTGCTATCATCTGTCAAGATGTTTATGCATTCCTTACTCGTCTGTGGCTTGGTCAGCTCACTGCTGTCTCGTGTCCTCCCTCCATCCCAGAACCCACCAGAAGGTTTCCACAACCACCAGCTCGGGCGGAGCAGGTCATTAGTACCTTTGTCTAAGTCGATGATCTTTGCTGGGAAGCTTCTGGCTTGCTCAGCCTTCTCCTTCAGGATATTGTTTTTGTAATCTGTGCAAGTGCAATTTAGACAGATCAGAATATTAAAAGGAAACAAAGCTTTGCTGGCAAGGAGGACATCTGATCGGTCCTGCCCTCAGGGGGTCTAGACCTGGCAACTTGGGTTATTCAGCAAGAAAGTGTGACAACTTCATTTTTCCCCTCTGGCACCAGCCAAGGATGCATACTTTAGTTTTCTGCTTCCCATTGCTACCACAAATTTTTGTGATAAAAACGTAAAGTAATAAAAAGATGGATTTCCCGGGTGAAGATCACCTGAAAGCCTTTTACTATTGCAGTTACTTATGGAATTTGCTCACAGGGAAGTTTTCCTGAGGCACACAGAGAAGAATTTGTCCTTGCTGTCCTGATGCTGTTGTCCTCGTCTGCCATCTATCGCTGCAAACTCTTGTTTCTTGGGCAAGAGATTCTAGAGAACTGTCCTGAACTCCCTCTTTCCTTAATAAACTGCTTAATCTGGAGGGCTCTTCTTCCATTCACGATGTCTTGATCTCATTCCACATAGCTTAGCACTCACTTGAATTTAGCTTTGAGTGGCGTATCAAAGATTTCCAAAAACAAGTTGCACCTTGTTACCAATCAATAAGCCTCAGTCCCTTGCAACTTAAACCCTTGTTCGCACTGATTCGTAGCTTGAAATTCTCAAAGCTACAATTTAGAACCAGGAAGTTACATATCTTCCAACTGGACATCTAAATGCTACTAGGAAATCTTCAGTGATAATGAGTTTTCATGTGGTTTGGAGAACAACTGCCAACTGATACATACCCAGCCTGATGTCTTCGCTTTTGTATTGAGTCAGATCTGTTGTATCCACTGTAAATTCTTTAAGATTTACATCTTTCCTGTAGAAGAAAGAATGGAGAAAAATGATACTGTACATCCTTTAATATCCATCTCCATCTACACTTTTCCTTAACAGCTTTTCTAGTGCTACTTCTAGTTACTCCCTAATACATAATCATTATGCAAGTGTGTAGCTTGGGGAACATTACTCTAAAAATCACTACAGGGTATAGCTGCAAAAATGCTGGCTTCAAAGCACTGAATAAACTCCATGAAACACCTACGTTTTAAATGTTTGTGCTCTAGAACAGAATGCTAGCTGAGGCTCGGGGCCCCTAAGCTCAATTTGATTAAGTATTCTAGGCCTAGGTCATAGCTTCTGTAATCATACTTACTCTCCATATTTCTTCACGTTGTATTCAAAACCTAGACAGAAAGAAGAAACAGAATGAGCAGTTGTATCTAGCCCACGTAACTGCCTGCTCCAGACAAGCAGCGATAAAGTACCAGGTATCTAATTACTGGTCTTACCCTACCCAGCAAAGGGTGATAACTACCAGCTCCTTTTCCAAGGCAAAATCAGGGTCAGAAATCTGCCCTAATGCAGAAGAACTCAACAGAACACAGGCATTGCCTTGTGTTTGCTTTCTTTTGGCCTCTATTTGTGTGGAAGGCACCAAAAGGTCTCAGTCTCCACTTTCTCACTGTAAAGAGAGAGTCTCCCCGGTGCAAAAGAGCCAGCAAAGACCTAAACCTCCTAGTCCCTAAGAAACACACATGGGTCTTCTCCCTAGGTGAATTCCACCTGCAAAGAGCAACTATCCAGTGGTTCTATTTTCTTTTTTTTTTTTTTTTTTCTCCTCCCCCCGCTCCCTTATACCAGAAGAATTCAGCAAATCAAGGCCTGGAAATCTTTATAATACATTAATGAAGAATTTCTCTTCAGGTAAACTTCTGCAGACTCCCCCACTTTGAAGGCTGCAGGTTCTACACAGCAGATCACTGCCTTCAGCACTGGGCTCTGCAGGAGTTACTTGCGAGATCAGCTCCCTCATCCTGAGGACATTCCTCAGGTATCCTGAGGATGCTCCTCAGGTAAGAACAAGCGTGGTCTTTTCCAGTGCATACCTCTCTGCCGGCGCTTGCGGGTGACGAGGACAGCTATGATGAGGAGGACGAGGAAGAGCAGCAATGTTGCCAGGATGTAGCCCAGCTGCTGGAAGAAGTGTATCCGGCTTTCAGGAATGATGACATTTATCACGTTGTGGCCTCTGACAACGCTTGGATCTATTTGACAAGAGAAAGGAAAATAAATAAATCAATAAAAACAGGCCAACTATTATAACTGGCATCCAAAGCAAAGCAGGGTCCCATATGTGGAATCTAAACGTGAGCTCAGTTAAACATGACCACTGAATGTTTCCCCTCTTAACAGCAATAGGCTATTCTTGTTTACAGTGGTCCGGACAGAATCCACCCTAGACAGATAGTCCCAAGTCTTTCTGCAGGGTAACAGCCCTGCTCTGCTCTAGGCTGTTACTTCAGTTCCAGACAGCTGAAGTATGAAGCAACCTCTCCCTGCCAAGGGGGATCATTTACAGAGTAGAAGGAATTTTCAGCACCAAAGAATGAATTTCCTTTTAAATAAAAAGCAATAAAATAAATAGAATATAAACTCACAAAGAAAAGCCAAGACTCCATTCCATTTCTGGGTGCAGCAGCATTTCAGTTCCTCAGCACAGGGAATAGAAACTCTAAACTTTTACGTGGAGCATTTCCATAGATTTCAAATAAACAGGTCAATGTTTTACACATGTAAAGGGGAAGCAGCTTCTCTGCTTCCAGCAGTGACGGATGGACAGATCGGGCCCAGCCATGGACAACAAACCCATTAGACATATGAGGCTGCAGTAATTTTTTCTGTTTCCTCACGCCATACAGGAAAAAAAAGGTTCATTCTTGATCAGATCTTTCCTCAATGGCAATCACCAGCAATTCTGCCATTTATTTATTTCAGAGGAAACAGAACTGATTTATTTTTTATTTACTTATTTTTTAAACAGTGATCATAAGGAGTCCAATGTGACTAACCTAAAGGAAGGTGACCCCAGCCATAGTGAACTGAAGCTGCCTCTTTTTAGCTATGGCATGCTGGAACATGCCTCTGAAACAAGACCAACAGCCACCCAGCACCACACGGTGAAACGAGACAACAGCAGGAAATATGGCAGAGAGAATACAGACCACCAGAATGCAGAGCGGAAAGTAAACCAGCAGAGTTTAACCCTTTGCCACAAGAGCAGCAATATTACACTGCAGGAATCTCAGGACTTGGGCACTAATGTGGGACTAAGGTCAGGATTAAGTTTCATGTAGGTTCTGACCACCACCTGAGCAAGTAGATATCTGATTTGCTGCTGCTGCTTAGCTAACTGCAAGGAAAGATTAAAAAAAAAAAAAAAAAAAAAAAAAAACCCACACACAAAATACATGGACAGGCAACACTGAAAACAAGATGTAGTTTCCACTTGCACGATGTGATCCAAATAAGGCTCACGGAGAGCAAAACAGCACCTAGCAGAAGGACATTTTTTGTTTGTCCTGGCCCCTGTGCCAGCTCGCGGCAGTAGCCGCCGCTCCTCAGCGCTGCCTGGGTTTGCTGGACCCCAATCTCCGTCTCAGCAGGGAAGTTTAGGTTTCCGTGACTTGAAAAAGCCAATTGCTAAAGCACAATAGACCTATTTAAAAATGTATGAAGCATGTCAAATGCCCGCAAAAAATAGCCAATAAATATTAAACCACAACGAATATTTTAAAATGTTAATAAGGAACAATACCCAGAAGACTGAAGCATTATTAAACCGAGGATTTTTATTTTTTTTATTTCAGTTTTCTGCCCGAGTTGAGCGGACTAGTTTGGGGTTTGGGCAGGCTGTCAGATGACAACTCACTGCAGTGGAAAATGTGAAAATCAGTTAAAAAAAAAAAAAAGGCAAGAACAAAAAAAGGCAACAAAAAAAAAAAAAGGCAAGAAAAAAAAAGCTGAAGGGTAGAGGAAAATTCCTAGTGTTAGGCAGTTAGCCCTGATGAGGGGACGCTCCACTTCTGCTGGGACAAAACGTTAATGCAACTGCAGGATCGTTACTCACCTCTCTAGACCTATGGATCCAATTCCAGTAGCTGAAGCAGCCCAGAAATAACCAAGCCCTTCCACCTTGCTCAAAGGTGCAACCACAAACACTCCTCTCTTCCCCAGGCAGAACAACCACGTCACAGGCCACTTACCCGCGGCTGGGGCAGTGTTGTGCGTGGTGAGATTCACCACCTTCTTCTCTCTCACTGGTTCTGTCACAAAGACCTGGTAGATCCTCCGCTCATGCAGGCCGCAGTAGTGGTGGTGCAGGTGGCAGGAGTAGGTGCCCTCATCGGCGCTCTCCAGCGCCGAGATCCGCAGGGAGAAGTCGCCCACGGCAAAGGCCGTGTCCGTGATGTTCATCTTCTGCCGAAGGAAGAGCGGCCCGTAGGAGCGGCGCTCGCCGGACGCGTACAAGTCGATGAGGCGGTCGGCTCGGTCGTGAGGCACGCCGGGGGGCTGCCGGTCCCAGTGAACCACCTGCTGCTCCTCCTCGCTGTGCCGTTCGGTCCAGATGTGGTTGTGGTTCACGCAGGGTAGCGTCACGGTGCTGCCCTCCAGGGCCACGATCACGGCCTTCTCGCCGTCCCAGTACTGCTTGGCCTCCTTGCCTGGGAAGGTGACACAGGTGCCACCTGGGTACACACACATCCCTACACACTTGTCTTAGACTTAAGAACACCAAGACACAGCTGAGGTCGCCCTCAAACCTGCATTCCCATAACACAACAAAGATCTTCAAGGGGGAATGTGCTCTGCTCACACCAGCAGTTAGCATAGAAAGTAACACACACGGATCTTCCCCATCCTAGACCAGTGCATTAAACAAGACCATCCCTATAAGCCAGAGTTTGTCTCCAGCTTCAGGAAGCAGGAAGTGTTTTTTCTCTAGACTAAGCACAGAATGGGAATAACAGATTTCAGCTTCACGATTCTGCGTGTCCCAGCTGCCCAGACAGCTTACGCAGGCTCCATACAGGAAATGCTTTTCTGCCCACAAGAGCTCTAATTGCTAGAGGAGCCCAGGAGCCCTGCTCTGCATTCTGGCCTTGCGGAGGATTAATAAAAGAACCACAACCCCAATGAGGAGAATGAGGCTCGCAGGCTGCACTGGGTGTTTTTTGCAGCAAAGCTGTCAGAACAGCAGCAGCAGCAGCAGCAGAAACTTCTGCTCTGCCCTTTGCTTTCTTAGACAGCACAGCCCTCACCTCTGCACCTCTCCTTAGTTACAGAGCCAGGGCTAAGTTCAGGGAACCACCTAGGAGGAGATGTCTGTGGCTAACCCCACTGCTGATGGATGTTGCGAGCCATGTTTTACTGCTGGAGCAATCACAGACTAACCAGGATACCTACTTTTGGCATTTAAATTAAAGGCCTCTTTGCATGGCTTGGCATGGGTCAGAAGAAAGGAGTGAGGTTCATAAACACACAACGAATCAACTGAAATTCAGCGAGTCTGAGAGCAAAGAGTGCGCAGTGAGCACCACTGTCTACTGACACATCACAGGATTCTTGCAGCATCTGTGGCCTGAACCTGCAGCTGAGCAGAGACCTGGATCCACACTGCTCCCCTTGAGGCTAGAAGGAGAGCACTCGAGGCCTGCTCGGATCAGCCATCGAGTCACCCTATGAATTAACACAGCCCTGATGGCCCCTGGAGTCCCAAGACCTGCAAAAAGCAGGCTGGAAGCTGCCTGCCACCCCTACCTTTTTTGGTGACATCCAGCTGGATTTTCACAGTTTCGTATAAGTGGCAGTAGTGATGGTGCAGATTGCAGGAATATATGCCTTCATCGCTCTCTGCAACATCTAGGACAACAGAGAAGAGACAGGAGGCTGAATGGCTCAGGCTTAGGCAAAGATTGCATTTGTCGCTTATGCTGAAGCCCAAATGCTGGTATGGATACCAAAGGATCTGACAGAATATTATATTTTGTTCAGTTCACTTACTCTTGCTTGGTACATATTTATATTAACAGAAAGAAGAAGAAAGTTGATTGAAGTTTAGCTAAGAGCTGGAATGGTTTAGCTAAGGCAAAATGGTACTTGAGTTCACAAGTCAGGCACAGTCAAAGGTCCACAAAGAGCCAGGGTGGCTTTCAGGCAATGAGCTGTTATCAGTTCCTTTTTGAAAACATGATTATTCCAAAAGGGAATAAAACATTTTTGCCAGTACTGCAGATCCACTGTTTTTTGGAGAGGAAAACACTCTGAAAAATATTTACTTGCACTGCACGGCAGAGTTCATTTAGACATAAGGCTTCCTCTCCACAGGAAGCAAGACTAAAAAAAAAAAAAAAAAAGGATACTCCTTAATACCTTTGATAACCAGCGAGAAGTTGCCATCTGTGAAGGCGTTCTGAGGCATGAAGATCCTGCCCTGGTTGTAGGAGCTGTAGACACGCTGGTCTCCGGCCGAGTACATGTCGCAGAGCCTCTCCACCTTGTTATCGCCGTAGTAGCTGCTGTAGAGGTCCCAGTGCACGACGCGCTGGCGGTCATTGAGACGGTCTTGCGTCCACACCATGCGGTAGCTCTTGCAGGGCAGCACGGCCTGGGAGCCCAGCGCGGCGCTGACGTTCAGCACGGACACGACGACGCTGGCCGGATTCGAGGCATCGGCTGGCACTGAGACAGGGACGAGGAGAGAAAAACAGAGCTGGGAGATTAAGGGCATGGGAAGGAGGCACCAGAGCAGGACTCGGTGCTGCTCTAGAATCTCACATCTTTCACCCCCCAAAAAATAACTTTCAAGACCAACGTAGTTCTTTATCATGAAGAAGTACAGTTGAAAGTCAATAAAAACACTCATTTCATGCAGCGGAAACAATGCCAAACATCTGTTATCAAGATCCTAAACCCGACTTGACGACCTATGCTTCCTACTCCCAGTCCCTGTCATACCAAAGTTCAGAGACACCCGTTCATGGTGAACTTGGTCCATGCCTATTAAAATCAGCCACAAAACTCTCATTGCATATCGGGGAAGTTGGGGGCTTCCCCCCCCCACAACCACAAAAGAAAACAGGTAGGTTACAAAGATATCACTCACCTGAATATAAGTTAACAACAGAACCTGTCAAAGAAGATAAAAAGAACATTAAAACTGAAGAAAAAATATTAATGCTCTCTCAACCACCAGCCATGCCCTCTATTATTATTGCATCTATTCCTCCCTTCTCTGTTAATATCCTTATTTAACAAACACATTGTGCTAAAGCCCAGAGGCCCAGGCTCCTATGCAACTGATGCTGGGATTAATGCATTTAAGGGAATCCTAGAGCTCTGCTGAGCCCACCAGCCAAAGCAACGATGCGACTTGGCTGGTTCCCCTCGCTCCTGTGACACACCTGGATATCTGTGCTCTGCTGAGCAGATACTGCCGGTTTGGGGAGCAAGAGGAGCATCTTCCCCTAACATTTCTTGCCTGCTGACACTGTAGTTCTCCGCAGTTCTCTCCAACCCACCTGACTCACATTTGTGCAGGAAGAACTTCGCAAAAAATTAAACATCACCTTCATTTTTTGTTGCATTTCAGTAGCTGGGTCCCTCCTGCCTGTTGCGTAGGAGGCTCTGGGAGGTCTCCTGGCACCACACAGCCCAATGCAGAGTCCCAGCACAACGACATCATTCATCTTCCTAAGCAGGCAGGCCCAAATGCGTTCCAGCGAGATAATTAGATGTTTTGTCCTGCTAATATCATAGGCACAATGTCCTCCCAACAAAGAGTGTATTTTCTTCAGCTCTGGAATTTACTCATTTCAAAAGGGAATAAATTAACTCCAGATTGGGGCTATTTTAACCACACCCTCAATGCATGGGCTGAGAATAAACTCTCCTTCCTTTCCGTTTCCTATCACAAAACCCTAGGCAGTGAAATCAGAGAATAAAAGTAAGTGGTGCTATCTGCTTAAAGACATGCCAAACTGCCAAATTCACTTTTTCTACCTCTACAGTCTCAGCAACACGGAAAGAAAAAGCTCCCAGGACAAAGCCTGCATTGCTCTGAATATAAGGACGGGACAACACACTCGGACACTGCATTCCCATCATTTCATGGTCTCTTTTAATACTGCAAAAAAACTGATGGTAGAATACGGTAAGTTGCATTTGTCCCCGGGGACCAGGGCTTAGACTTAGTGTAGGTCAATAAAGGATTTATATAAAGCTGTTTTATAGTTTTCTTTCCTTCAAGTTATCCAAAGGGTTTTGGTCTTCAGACTCACAACACCCGGGTGATGCGACAGCCGGTCCTCAGCACAACAGCGTGAGCTCAGAGCAGCGTGTCTGTGCGTGCGACCTGGTGTCGTTCAGGCTGCGAACAACAAGGGAAGGTGGTGGCACATGGGAATGCTGCCCCGTGTGCTGGGAGCAGACCTGGAGCTGGCTGCCTGCACTTCCAAGACGAGCTTTCCTGCCGAGTGATTTGCTGCTCCAGAGACATCCTTTCCTGGCTCGGCAACAGGAACGCATTTACTTCTCTCCTTTTCCTTTGAAAGTTAATGTAAAAAATATGGAGGCCAAATGCCTCCAAAAGCCTTTATGAGGCTGCCCCATAAATCTAACAAGTGACAAAGGTTCCCACCTAGGCCTTCTCATGTGCTCCATGCAGCTCCTAGCTCTTTATCCTACCGAGAGCCCCTTGCCAGGCAGGGGCAGTTCCTCCACCCTTCCAAACTCAGTGCTCTGCGATGCAAGGCAGCAGTGCAGCTGTCTGTAACGTACCAGCTTTAGGCAAGCAAAGCTGTTGGGAAACGTTTTTCATCTGGCTATTAAAGCAAGAGCTTTAATAAGCCGCAGAGCAGCGCTCCTGTTTCTTGCCTACTTGCCAATCGCATCCCAGAACTCCTGGGTCCTTCGAGCCCTGTCCTTCACAGCCATGGGATTTTGCAGCTTGCACTAAAACAAAACCCATCCAGAGCCTTGCAGTATATCTGAGCTTAGCACAAAGATGAGACGTGAGAGAGAAAGGGGTTTTTGTGACATGTGTGCACTCTCTCTCACACACAAGCATGTTCTGGACAGAAGCTTTGGGTCTAAAGTCTGTCCTGGGGTATTCAAAATCTCAAAGTGGTAGGTGGGAATATCAAAAGGAAATGAGACAGTAGCCCATAGCCAAGGATTTAGAAGAGAAAGAAGCGAAAGGCCCACGGCAGCGTTTACACTTCCACAAGGCGGAGGAGGAAGATCCAAACGTGCTGACTCTCAGCTGTGGGAATTCCCATTCCGTGACAATTTGGAGATCTGCGTGCACACACCAGGCCACGACCGAGCCTCAAACTTATTTGGGATGGCCGTAAATGGGATCACTTAGATAGCTAATGAATGGGGAGTCTCTCCGATCCCTTTTACACCTGGAGAAAACGCAAGTTAAAACTGACTTTCAAGAACCTAGAAACAGAACAGCATTTTTTTATGGAATGAGCTACCTTTTCCTTTCAGAGTCTCCTGCTTCTGCTATGCGAGTCCCCACCTGCATCCAGCAAATCAGACAAATCCCCCAGCCATTCTGGTCAACTGGAAAAAAAGCTATTTTGGTGAGTCACATTCCCAACCTGCAAGTATAATCAAGGATTATTTCTGCCTTTGTTGAAAGATTGGAGTCCTTTGTAGTCATAGCCTCCATGACCTGGAGCTTCACAATCTCCAAATACCTGGGGAGGTGACAACCCCGAACTCGCTCTCGTTTCAAGGTTTTCCAATCCCATGCGCTGCATAATCACTTCCACCGACCTCTGCGTAACGTCTGCACTTACAGAACAGCAGGGAGAGGTCCATATACTGTCCCTGATACATTCTGTGCAATTCAGCTTGCCTTTCGGTAAGATCCTGCAAGTACCGAGCCGGGCCCACAATATAGAAATAGAAAAACAGTCTGCACCAGTTCCCTCATCGCCAATAAAATACACAGCCAGGTCTCACTTCTTGAATCTCATGTACTTTTCAAATAAATAATTAGGCCAAGGCAACGCCCCCCCCCCCAAAAAAAACCCCCATTTTTTTGGGTTTTTTTTTGGGGGGGGGGGGGGAGGAGGGAAGGGTTGAGAGCGGTGCTTCTAACCCCAGCTTCTGAAAAAACAACTCACATCCTCAAAGCTCTCTAGGCAGAGCACTGGAGCAGTTTAAAGAGAAGTGCCCCTTGAGCCTTCTCTGAACTTATGTCACTTATGTCCTTGGAGGAAACAGAGGGACAGCTTCGCAGCTAGAAGCGCGTGTCACAAGTTCCTGCCTGATACTGGAAAATAAAGGGCTGTGCCAGAACAAAAGAAGAAACTCAGCACGCCTCATAATCGGTACATAAGTGCCAAGAGCAGTATATGCTCCACGGGACAAGATACCACTAGCTTCAACCGCAAGGCTTCTCCTGAACTCAGGAAGAAATTTGCCATGGGATTTAGCAGATCCAGGACAAGCTGCCTGGACCAGCATCTAACAAGACAAGAAGCATCACTGAAGTTCAGATTACTGGTGATCAGGAAAGAAAATAATCCCCCAAATCCCTGGAAAATCTAATGACACATCCCACCAGGCACGCAGGCCGAAAGGCTGATCTCTGAGGTTGACACTGGCTATCTGAGGAAGCTCAGCTCATAGGTCCTCCTCACACCTTCCCTACAGCCTCTTGATCTGTCTCAGCTTCTTTTCCCTCTTCAAGAGGGAAGTAACATCACCCCGCATTAGGGGTACTCGTCCTGGAGAAGGGATTTGTTATTCAGGAAATGCCTAAAGCAGCAGATACCCGCCTCTTCCTGATGGCAGCCCCTGTGCAGGAGATTTAATGCCCCTGTAGAGCCACTATTCAAATAGCACAAACCCAAAAGATTCTACTCCGGAACCATCTCCCACTGTTTTGAAGGGCGGCAGTGGTTCCATCGTACTCCTCAGGGAGCTAAGGGGTCACAATTGCTCTCAGCAGTAACACAGAGGCAGCAGCAGCAACAGCTCTGAGCTCAGCTCTGTTCTGGCAGCAGCTTCTCTGGATGTGCTGACCAGTGACCAGGAATCAGGTCTGGTCTCCCCCTAAACAGCTCGGGAAGGAGAGAGCAAATGCCACAATTCAGGCTTGGACATCTCCCATTCACCATCCACTCCTGGTGGCCCAGGCCTGCAAGTCTAAGATTTTCACTAAAAATAAGATTTTCTACAAAGTCAACTGATTATCAAGACAGGCCCTAAACTGTGATTTTTTTTCCCCCCTAAATCTTTACATTTATTTCTAGCACCTTGCGGGGCCACGCTTCTCAGAACCAGGGTTTTCTGCCTTTGAAAAAAGCACGTCAGGACCAGAGAGCCCTTAACCACCCATGTGCTCCCAGCAATCCCGACCCCTCGCTGCAAGCGGGAGCGTGTCTGGGAGCGGGCAGGCAGCAGGAATGTGCTGCCTCAGCACCGAGGAAAAAGCCCTCCTTCCGTGCAAGAAACCTAGCGCCATTTTGGCCTTTGCACAGCAGGGATCCCTCATGGACTCACCCCGACTTTCTCACAGACAGCTCAGATATTAGCTAGGCTTCGTAAACACTTCCCTGCCTCGTGTTCTTTATGTTGGCCTCGGGCCCGTGCAATAGTTCGCCCTGCCATTCCAAACACGGAGCAGTTCCTCCCTGCAAGAGATTAACACTTGAGGGTGGGGTGATTCTTCAGAGAGGATCATCTCGGTGAATGTTAAGGGGCCTAGCTGTCCCTGCCTGGTTTGGATGGGCGTGGCAGGACTCTGATATCATGGTTGGCACCTGCACAGGCTTCCCTGTAAAAGACACCCAGGGCCCGCCAGGGATGCTCTGTCCTTAGGCAGGGAGCTGTTGCCTGTGCACAGGGCTCCCACTGCTCTAAAGCAGCCCAACTTGTTGGTCCTGCCCCAGGCTGGGCCTAAACTCTGCTGCAGGCCTGACCCGCGCAAGGAGGCAGTTGGACTGGTTGGCGCTTCCGAGCTACCACCCACAGCTTCTCATCCTTCTCCAAACACAATCCCACGGCGCGTGCTCGCTTCCCGAGCTGCTCCCAGCCTTCTACCCCTATGGCTGCTCCCACACGTCACCCTGCTGCCCAGGCCTTCCTCGAGGCACTGCAAAAGCAGGGAATGAGAAACTGGATTCATTAGGGAGCAGAGCGAGAGCGCTCAAGTCGCTCCATCCATGCGACTCAGCTGGCCAGTTGCAGCCTCTCAGCAATGGGGCTGTGGAGAGCAGGGGGTCACTGGTCCCCTCCAAAACATTTCTCTCCCTACTTGCTCCTGTCAGCAGCCCGACAGTCTTTCCGCACAGTCCTTAGAGCTGTAGTCTGTCCTTCATCGCAGGTGCCTCCTTCAGAGCCCCGGGCTGCTTTGCTGCAGTTTCACCATCTATCCCCGAGTCTTCCTCCCTTCATCCACTCCCTTACTGGAGCTTCGCCATTCAGCTTGGGCTCAGCCCTTCAGGACACAGCATCTGCTTTTAGCCCTCACTAAAAACTGCAATAAAGGGCAATTGAGCCACTCTGCTGCTGTAAACCCAGCCCTTTCCTGCACCCAACCTTCACAAGAACTACCGTCTTTATGCTGACAGCACAAAACCCGGTCGTTTCCCTCCACCCTGAACACCCTCAAAAGTCCCAAGCAATCTCGGATCACATAAATCTAACAGCACCCAAGCTTTACTGCACTCCCACTCACTTCCCATCACTGTTTTTGAATCTGCTGAGCAAGGTAAATGACAGATAATAGAAGTCCAAGCATGCTGAAGGGAGTCCCCAAACATTCCTCTTCTCTCCCCCCCTCTCCAAAAGCCAGAAGCCGCCCAACATTTCCTTCACTCACAGACCAAAACGCGGCTAATTTAGGAATCTGAATAAAACACTGCAAAGACGACAGTTCAAAGCCTCCCAGATAACCTCCATCCTTGTCCTTTGCAGGTGAAATAAAGACAAACAACAGGATGACAACCAGCTAGGAGCTTACTTTGCTGAAGCAGGAGCTGCCACAGGAGGAGTTTTGCTAGTTGCTCCATTTCTTCAGCCTCTCCGTGTTTTTGCCTCCCTTGAAAAACAAGTCAAATACTTTTTTTTTTTTTTTTTTTTGTAACTTGAAAACACTATGATCTCATCAATTTGCAGGCAGAAAGCTGTGACAGCAGCTCATATTCTGCAGAATTACTCCACCTCCAAGTCCCAACCTCCCCTCTCTGCCCCCCGCCCTCTACTCACACTCCACCTCCTTCCTTTCCCTACCGCTCTCTGCACAATTACTCCAAACACATTCATCCCTCTGGGAACTTCTGCTCTGCCCCGACTTTGATGTACGAGTTTTATTGGGTTAAGTTAGTCCCGCTCAGCTCTGGGCTCTAGAAACAATCTTCCTCCTCCTCTGGGGATGGAACTAATTTTGCTTGTGCTTTACTTGATCCAGCTGTTCCTTCCTTTGTTTGACACTCATCCAGCTGTCTGCCTGAAACTGGATTTACTCTCTTGCCTTCAGTGTTTTTTTGATCTTTGTCTCCTCATATGGTTTGACTTGAAGTTCAAGTCCCGAAAGAACTCAGAAAACAAGGCTTGCTCCCTGGACTGTGATTTGTAAGCAAAAGCCCAGTAATAACTATCCCAGTAAAAGAATGATCACGGCAAAGAGCTAAATATGCATGAGCTTAGGGCAGCATGGACAAAAGAAACCAGCACATAAACCCTCCAAACACTGCAAAGTTGGGTGCAGCTTCCCATATTAAGAGGCCGAAATATAGAAAGTTGAGCTGAGCTTAGAACTTTGTTTTCAAGCCCTCATATGAGGGTTGAACTATGCCAGGAGCCTTATCCTGCAGAAGGCTGTTTCGCAGAGGTCAGGTAGTGGAGAACCAGAAACAGCCAAGTGGAATTCCACAGAAGCTCTCCCTAAAAGGAAAGGGAAGGAGCCAAAAGTAAGGCCCGTATCTGAAACCCCTGAACTCTGCAAATTGAGTTGAGACTTTTCTGTGCGTCTACTGTGAGTCTGACAATTTTCTCCACTTGTGATACGCTTACAATATAAAGCTCCTGCTACCAACCCAAAGGAGAAAAGAAGGTATCCTTACACAGCGGGGAGACACCCAAACCTTAAGCAACAAAACACCCAAACTGCACAGCCAGAAAGATTCCATGGAATAAGGCGAGAAACTTGACAGTCCACTAGATTTTTTTCCCTTGCCACTTTTCTGTATCATCCAGTACACTAGAGGAGAGAGATATTCTAGCCTAAAAGGGGCTGTATTTCAGGGAGGTAGGTGATACGAAGAGAGATTATAACACAAACTTAAGTAAGCACATTTAGCCTGGAAATGGACTAAGTCAGACCAGAACTCCATCTAGCCCAAGCTCCTGTCTCCAGCAGCAGACAGGACCAGATGCTTCCAAACAAATTCAAAGAAATTTGAGCTATTCTTAGTAAATAATCTGACCACGCACACAGCCTGCTGTTAACCCTAGCAAGTCTTCATGTTGCCTTGGGCAGATCTAGGCCAGTGCTGGCTTTGCCTCATGAAGTCTCACTGCAAATCTCAAATCTGTCACTTAAACTAGGTGGAGAAGGAAGGCTGTGGGTAATTAGAACCGCATCATTCACAGTCCAGGTTCCCACACTCGGCAGCTATGCTCCGTCCATCCACGCACACTTCCAGTCCATCTGCAACTCTATCATAGGAAATGCAAGCCTGGATATTTGCATAATCCATAATCACTTGTGTGTGGTGTCCCTATTAGGGACACTTCACGTCCCTAAACTGAAGGCTTTTTGCCAGAATCTCAGATCATTTCTGCATGTATGCAAGCAAACATTTCTACAGAAACTGACACCGATCTGATACTGAGACACAAGCGCAATGGAAGAAGGAGCCTTTCCTGTTGCCTCTGTCCACCCAGGGAACTGGATAAGAGGCTCTGATCTGAGAACCTCTCGGTCAGCAACCTCTCCAGGCTAGGAAGCGTTTGCCTGGGAGGCCCGGAGCTGCTCCCACTGTGCGGGCAGCAAATACATCCTCCTGTTGCCTTGTTTGCACTCAAACACAGGCTGAAGCTTCCAGATTCTGCCTTTCTGCCACCTCGCTTTGGCGCTGCAGAGGTTACAGGCCGTTTCTTGCCCGGCCTCTCAGATGGAGGCAGTCGCTGTGGTCGCTGCTGTCACGAATCGGCTACTTCCTGGCTGAGGGAAGCCAAGGCCAGAGAGAGCCGCTGCCGCCTCCTAAGGAAAACAACCCAGCGGGAGGAGAGAGGAGGAGCTTCCCCACGGTAGGAGAAGGATAGGGACACAAGAGGGAATTTCACAGATCCTTGCCCTTCCCTCACTTTTCATTCTCAGTCCAGCCTGAGCCACGTTCCTCGGCCATTCTCTATTCTTTCCAACAGCAGTTTGGGTCCTGACTCTCAAGCAAGAATCCTCCTTTAACTGCCTGCCCTGACCACAAAGCCGGTCCAAAAATGTGACTTTCTCTATGCAAAGGAAGGTAACCACCAGCACCAAAACAAGTTGTTCTTTAATTTTCACCTGTTGTCCCCAACATAGCTCAGGCTGGCAGGGAGAAGACAGACGCTTCTGTTGCCTGAGTCAACTCTAGTTCAGCTGGAAGTGCTGGTGAGTAAGAAAAAAAATATCCCTGCCAAAGGACAGCACAGGGGTCCCAAGATTAATCGGCTTGTGGGAAACGATATGGCACAAGCCACGTCTGTCAGGAAATTTATTCTCCTTGCTCACTTCCATTGCAGCATTTTCCATTTCTATAGCTGTAGACCACACTGGAAGACCTTCTAATAAACGTGGATTGAAGATGACCAATCTAGAAAATTAAGTAAATATTAGACATGAAAAAAGGTGTGATGTATATAGGTACTCTGCATCTCTGTTTTCTGCCTCCTTTACAAAGGCTTAACAAAGGCAAAGCATTAACAAGGAATGACAGAATTAGCACCGTGTTGACATGAAGACACAAATTCCAGCACCAGGCCACGGGCAGAAGATCTATCCATGTTCCCTGTTTATATCATTGACAACTTACTTGGATGTTCTCTAAATACAGGAACCCTCATAATCTGCCACAATCAACGGCAAGGAGAAAACATCTGCACGTGAACAGGAACAAGCATAATCCATAAAACTGGAAAGCAGCAGGGAATATTACAGCTTGGAATGAAGGGTGCTGACAGAGAATGGCAAAAGCATCTTGCAAAACCCAAACCATAAGCATAAACAGAGCTCTGCACGGAACAGCAAAAGAGGGAAAGGCAGGAAAACTGCAACTCACTGACACCATCTCTCTTTCAGCAGGAACTAGTTAAACAACCTTTGCTGTGTCCTAAATATGAACTTCAGCAGGATGAATACACATCTATATTCACTCTCCTTTTCTGAGAAAGGCTTGCTGTGGGCGGAAGGAGCCCTTACTGCTGTTTTTGCTGATGGAAGAGAACAGTGTAACACAGATTGATGTGAATTACCTAGAGGGTCCAGATTTCTCTGGAGGCTTCATTTCGTTGCAAAGCTTTTCTCATTAAAATAAAGCTTTCAGCTCCAACGAATCCCATAAGCATGCATGAAATTGGTTAACTTGCAGCAAGAGCTGGGAACTAAAAAGGCAAAGCTGAAACCCAACTGCAACAACAGGGTCGTCAAGTGAAGCGTGTCATTATTCTACCGATGCAACAGCAGACCAGATGTTACAATGTTTTCTCCCGTGCTCCCTAGCTGTAAGCGTTAAACACGAACATCCCTTTTCTGAAGGACATACTCAGAATAACAAGTTGAGGAGCTGGTCGGGTTTTCTGCTCCCCGTTTTCTTTTTATCCCCCTTGTTTCCCCTTGCACTCCCCTACGTGCCAAAATTAAGGATAAATTCATAGATGCGATGTGTGCATATCAAGTAATAATAAAACTGCTCAAGGACCTACAATTCCTAGCTAGACGGAACCTTAAGACTTTTTTTATCTTCTGCTCAACGCACTGAGCTTTGCAATTTTCCTAGCAAAGACCAAGAGATGCACAACGTGGGACCTGCAGCACCCAAGCAGACTTATTTAGTCAAACGATTTGTGCACATGTGTGCATGTATGAGCTCTTCCAATACTTCTGTCCTTGTAAGGTGTAAGGAGCCCTATCTTCATCTTTGGCCATAAAGCATCTCTACAGCTCATTGCTTCCTGTCACCCAGCACCGTTGAATGATACGATATTTAAGCCCCTTTCTGATGGAAAGCAGCCCTTATTCCTCTTCGCAAGGGTCATCATTTTCTGGTGGCATCATGGCAGTGTTCAGATGCTCCAGAGAAGCAAACTTTGCTCAGGCAGCTCCTGGAAGGAGAAGGCAAACAGACAGGAGCAGCAGCGAGACATGCAACGCAAGAGGAAATGACTCACGGAAGATCACACAGCAGATCAGCGGCAGAATGCAGAACACAACTCAGACCAGCTGCATGGCAGCGTAGCAGCACATTAATCCTTGACTGCTGCCTCAGTCTGCTCAGGAGGCGAGGACTCACGCGCATCAACCGCCAGCACCGCCAAGGAAGCCAACTGAAGGACAAAGCTGGACAAAACCTCTTCCCGTCTTTCAGCTCTGGAAAGCTTTGATGACACGTGGAACTCGGAGACGAGATACATTAGTCACAACCACGATTTTTAACTTGAAAGTGACTGTTGCACTCCTCATGCCTCTCAGAGTTTTCCAGAATCCAAATTCCCTAGGAAAAGCAACAGTCATTGCCTCCTGCTTCTTTTCAGGAGACAATAGTGGGGGAAAAAAAAAAAAAACACGCTTTTTTTCCTTTTAAAGTGCTTAACTATCTCCCAACCTATTACAAGAGCAAGCCAGCAGTGCTATCAACACTCGGAATTTAAAAAAGCAGGTATCAGGCTCAGAATCGCAGTAGGCACTATCTGGAAATTGGAGTTACCATTTGTTACGACTCAGGGAGTGGGTTCTACGTAAAGAAGGAAGGAATTGAACATTAATCTCCCTCTAAGGTCCCCAGCAATTGTGCATTGCTACAAAGCAGGCAGATTTTTCCAGGGCTCCTGAAAAGCCTCTGACTGGATCTGGGCGCCTCCAAAATTAGCCATCTGTACAGTCTAATGAGACCACCTAAATTAACTTCTGAATATCAAGTGCAGGAGACAGACAGGCAATCTATGACACGGGATGGACTGACTCACTCCCCCAAGAGCAGCAGTTCTGTGAATCTTGGCTTTTCCAAACCTACACTGAAACCACCATTTCCCCCTCCAGGGAACAGAGACTTAGTCCTGGTCCCATTGAGCAGACGGGAGACTGCACTAAGACGGGGAGGAAATGACAGAGGGATCAGGTCACCTCTGAGAACTTTCACTCAGCCAATGTGTTTGTCTAAACAAATGAGAAAGCAACAGCTCAGAACTGTGACGTTCCACCTTGCTACTCCTGCCTGTTAGTAGGTGATCTGGATAAAGCTCCTGAAGTTTCTAAGTTCCAGGGAAAAATAAATAAATAAAAAATTAAAACAGGACACAGGCTGAAGAGAGGCACCAAACGAACGAGCCTGGATCCCATCTTTCACTTAAGCAGCACTCTGGCGTAAGGAAGCGACCCTGTTTTGCACACTCTTCTTCGTCTCGGCTCTGAAACCAGGGAGAAGATCCACATTTTACATCAACAGGCTTTGCCTCCGTAATTGCAACTGTCCTGTCCAACTCCTTATTTTCGTGTGCCTCAAAATAGCCACCTGCTAAACTCCCGTGCTAGAGCCAAATTAAAAACCGCGCCCAAGAGCAGCCCTGGTTTAGTGCCAGCGCAGCATCTCACCAGGGCTTTTCTGCACAAAGGGACTCTCCAACAGCCAGTCACCCACGCAGGCAGCCCCAAGTCACATTCCTTCAACCACAAACCACAAGAAAACAGCACCGTGTTTCTGCAGAGAACTAGTAACCCTGCAAGTGCTCACAGAGACGACATTAACTGAGAGATGCCACTTAGGAGGCCACTTCTGACCATCAGCTTTGTGCCTCAAACCACATCTTTAGGTCTCTCTCCACATGGGAACAGGGGTCTGGTACAGGGAGCTTTCAAAGGGGGGAATCCATTGCCCACAGTAATTGCAGTTCATATCTGGGGCCTGCCAAAAATAATTAACCAGTGGCATTCCAGGCACCGCATCTTATTTTGAGATCAGAAATGACTTTGAAAGAGTAGAAAAATTAATAGCTTAGCTCTGAAAATTGTGCCGAAAGGTTGCCTCCAACTGTTTTATTTACCTCAGCTTTTCATGCCCGTTAAAAATACTCCATCTGAAAGGAGGTTGCCTTCCACAGTGCAATATCAGCTCACTGCTGAATTTAGACACACAAATGTGGAGTTTGGCCAATGTTTAAAACCCCACACTGCAAGGGCAGCCCACGTGTGAACTGTGTATTTGCCTTAGATGCAGCCTTTGGAGGACCTCACCTCCATCCTCACCTTTATGTGAAGGAAACAGAGCACTGCTGCCTTGGCCTCCTCTAGAAACTAAATGCTCCAAGAACATTTTTGCCTATAAATGCAACTTAGATCAGCTGCACGTCAGTCTAATAGTACATTAATATCCTAAACTGCTGGCTCATTAAAAACTTCATTTGTAATTTTTTTTTTCTCTCCTTTCCAATCCCCAGTCCAATTTCAATTAGAAATCTCTCAAGCAGAGCATTGTATCCAGCACATGGACATTAGGATCCTGAAGTCGGGCAGAAAAATTACAATATCGGGTCTCTGCATAAATTCCTCACAAAGGGAAGCCCTTCCTCTCTTTGAGAGATACAGCTCTCTTCTCTTCCCAACAAATACATAGCGTCATCAGAAAGTAGGACACAATTAGCTCTGTCCTGCCTTCTGATGGCCAACAACAAAGTGTCTTACAGATGGCAGGATACCAAAAATAAAACTGGCATGTGGGTCATTCTCTCACATTGCAAAAAAAAAGACAGAAAAACTAGACATTTAGGGTTTTCTGGAGGATGGCCATTCAGTCCTCTGTACGGGAAGCAATGGAAAAGATCCTTTGTAGAAACACTTTCCGGATAATAACTGAAACAGAATGAGCCGGGAAGCCAGATCGAGGCGCCCACAAAGCCTAGGGGAAGATGCTCGTGAACAGTCACAGCTTCCGCTGGCAGGACGTACTGGTGACTCCGCTGCTGAACACGCTCCAGACTGAGGTCCCATCAGTGGCTCCCTCGCTGCTCAGAGCAGCGAAAACCTTTTTGTCAGTAAAGGAAACGACTCCGCCTCCACAGTGCCCAGGGTGCGGAGCTGGTGACTAACACAGGGCTGTCGACACATCGCACTGCTGACCATAACAGTTCTAGCCCCTTTTACTGTTATTTCTTTGGCACGATCTTCAACAACTGCTTATTCTTCAAACTTAACTAGTTCCTCACTGGCTGGTCACTGAGTTCGCCCCGAAGCATCCTGCTGTGATTTGCTAATTCCTTTAAAATAAACCTTAAGAATGCCAAGTTATTACTTTTCAGCCTATGTGCCAGCTCAGGACTCAGCACTCCTGGCTTAACAGCAATGAATCTGTGAGCAGTTTCAGACCCCAAATGCTGAGAGACTCCCAGGGTCCTGAATCCTCTCCAGACTAATACGCATCAAACAGTGACACCCCATCAGAACAAGATCCACCTGAGCTGCACAAAGACCTGATTATCGGACAAGTGAAGATGATAAATGCATAAGAAGATGCATTGTTTCTTTCTGGGAACTACAGGGTAATATTGCTCCTGAGGTTTTTAATAATTCTTATAAAAAGCACATTCAGTAATAGCAGGAGCAATGCCGTAGAGTTCCTTGAAAGGTTCCAGTTTTGAGGGATCTTTCTGCAGCCACAGTGGTCGGGCACAATTTCAAATATATATCTCAGGCCAATCTCTGTGATAATGAGCAAAAATTACTGAACATCCTCCTGCTGATGTTCAACTATTTCCTTTCAGGACAGCAAAATAACAGGGAGAGATGGAGAAATCTTCAAGCCTTAAATATTTCTAGAATGATAAAAATCAAATCTTTCCTATTTAGAGCACTTTTTGCTACAACTATATATGCACATATTTGCATGCATGTATTAAACTTACAGGTAGACTGATATACGTATATTTTTGGAAGGAAGAGCAAGACATAATAAAGCTTCATATATACGTTGAATATTATGTACTAATACTCCCCTTACAGCCAAATAGATCCCATTTTCTTCTCTCATTCTCCTTAGTCAGCAAAGTGAGAAAGAAAGGCAACATCCCTTGGTCAAGAATTAAAGCAAGTTTATGGAACCCTGTATCTTACCTGGTTAGTGACACATAAGATAAAGAGCCTTTGCAGTATCTACTACAGAGAGAAAATCTTAAGTCCTAAAATACCATTCTTGGAGGTACTTCAGCAACATGGCATTTAGATGAGTAAGGCTGGACACTGGAATGTAACTGTAAACTCTTAGGGATGATTTGCAAAGCCACTTGTAAATTATACTCTTTTTCCAGATTTCCATAGATGTCTGTGGAATTAGATAGTCATTAAAAATAATGACTACACTTTGCAGATTACTATTTAGCGGGCTGGATTACTATTTAGAAAGCACACCATTTAATAAGATACTTTACACAGGAGAAGCTTGCACTTGAGATACCCTAACAAAATGATTGTCATATAGCAACAGTTCACTTGCAGTGGAATATGTGAAACAAAGAACAAAATTGAGGAGAACATTATTAAGGAAAACCAAGAAAATAAAGAAAGAATAAACTGAAAAATTGCAATCAACCACAGCTATCCAAGGTCATTTTTGTTAAATATGAAAATCTGAATGATAGGCAGTACTTCTCAGGAAAAAAAAAAAAAAAAAAAAAAGAAACCTCGGGATTTTGACATGTTTCTACAGGATTCCACCACAGTTCTCTGACCAGATTAATCCATTTTTCAAGCTTGGTGTACATTGCCCTTAAAATAGCTACAGAAAAATCCAGAGAGCTTCTGCAACTGCTCCAAAGGAGTTTCACAGGTTGTGTCTTTACTGCCATCTACCAACAGAGCAGTAGATATTTTCTGGTTGCAGAGGACAACAGAAGGATGGACTAAGCTACCACGCCCATCATCCAAAAATGCTTATTTTAAAGGGGCTTCTGCAAGATACATCAGAAAGCAATACACAGAATCTCAAAAATGTTCACTATATTACATGCTATGAGTCACCTGTCTTTCCTGCAGCTAGATGAAACTGCACCTTGCAGCTATGAGTTCCACAGCTTGCTTTCCTTTTTTTTTTTTCTTTCTCTCTTCCTTTTCAGCTTAGTCAATCATTCTGCTCCTAGCAGATAAAAGGAACATACCTTTGAGTTTAGCTCTCCTACTGCAGAATAAACCTACCAAATCTTACTTTTTCCCTTCTTTTCAAGATAAGTCCACCCCACGTTTATCTATTGACACACATATAGGAATGCTTTAGTTCCTAAGTTAATAGCCTCCAATAGAAAATCAAAGCAGAACCTAAACCAGAACTCAGATATGAGGCTTTTATGTCACGGTTTAAGATAAATATCCATAATTTTCACAGCTTTTGTTACTTTCTTCTACCATGCAAAAACAACCATTTACAAGAGGGCAATCTCTGACAAAATACAGTTTTTGTTTTTAGCGAATAGTAAGCCTTTCAACAAACTTTCTCCAATTAACTCTTCATTAAAAGTAGCAGACTTTCTACAGTATGCATGTATTTCATAATACTATAAAATAATGTGGTCACCTTAAACATAATCTAATTGCTGGAATTTTATATAGTTACACAATCAGAAGACTTCTTTCACTTCATATTTCATCTCCCATAGCCTGTTTTTTTAATCATATATCATCCAGTCTAACCTTTAATAGCACCTTCAGATATTCAGCTACAGTCTAAAAGATTTATGTGCTCCAAGACACGGAAGGCAGCACAAGACTGCACACAGCAAATAACTGCTGAAAATACTTTTCTGAGGGAGAAATGCACATCCACACCAAGTTTTCCCTCAGAAAACTGTTTACCAAAGATGCAAAGTGATCTCCTACTAATCTCACTACACTCAGAAGAAAGGGTTGAAAGAAGCCTGCATAAATATTTTTTAATTAAAATTACAGGTCAAAACTCATTACAAGCATCTTTATCGTTTTGAACTTTTCAAAAATATCTTGGGTGTTTGCCATCCCGCAGGAGGGTTTTTCAAACCAGCTCTTTTCCAGATGCGCTGCAAATCTTTCTCAAACTTCACC
>JAVCKT010020621.1:0-30546 GCA_032273925.1 Rhynchotus rufescens | reverse complement strand
AACGGCGCGGCCGCCTGCACCAACGTGGCGCCGGGCCCGCCGCCCGGCCTGACCCACAACCAGGGCGGCGGCGGCGGCGGCGGCGGCGGGGCGGGCGCGGCGCTGCCGCGGGAGCCCGTCTACAACTGGCAGGCCACCAAGCCCACGGTGCAGGAGCGCTTCGCCTTCCTCTTCAACAACGAGGTGCTCAGCGACGTGCACTTCCTCGTGGGCAAGGGCCGCGGCTCGCAGCGCATCCCGGCGCACAGGTGGGGGGCGCGGGGGGGGGGGAGGGCTGTTGGGGTGCTGCGGGCCCAGGCGTCCGAGCCTGGATGGAGGGGGGGGCGGTGTCTGTGTTGGGGCTGGAACCCCCCCCAGGCGCTCCTGGGGTGCCCCGGGGCCTCAGGAGGAGGTTCTGGGGGGGCCCTGGTGTCTCTGTTGGGGCTGGGACCCCCCAGCTGCTCCCGAGGGTGCCCCGGGGGCCCGAGTGCCTCAGGAGGAGGTTCTGGGGGTGCTGGGGGGCCCTGGCACCCGTGTTGGCGCTGGGACCCCCCCCCAGGTGCCCTGGGGCCTCAGGAGGAGGTTCTGGGGGTGCTGGGGGGGCCCTGGTGTCTCTGTTGGGACTGGGACCCCCCCCCATCTGCTCCCCAGGGTGCCCTGGGGGGCCCGAGCGGCCTCCCCGTCCCCCTGCGCCCCGCTGCGGGCAGGGCCGGGCCCCCCGGCGCCCGCCGTGGGTTCGGGGGCTCCGGCCACCGCGGCCCCGCATTTGAGGCTGCGGCGGCGGCAGAGGGAGGATGCGGCGCTAACGGGACACGGAGGCCGACAGCGGCTTTGGGAGGACGGGCTTAATTTTGCGGTGCAGCCCAAGCGCCGCCGCTCCGATTTAGTGTTTAAGGCCAAGCTGTCGCGCAGGAATTTGCAGGTCTGAAGCTGGAGAGCTGGGAACGGCCTCCCCTGGGAAACAGGGAGGGAAACAGGGAGCTGCCGGGGCGGCGAGAGGCCGGCCTCGGCTTTCGTTCATCATTTGAAGTCAAATCGGTGCTCGAGACTCCTCTTGTCTCGCCCCTGTCCTGCGGAACGGTGTTTGGCCCATAAATACGCGGAAAATAAATGAAGATCTAAAAAAAAAAAAGAAAACGGCACTGAAGTGACACACCGCTTAATGGCTCCCAGATGCATCCGCTGCTCTGGGTGCTGAAGACGGGATAGTGTGTGGCATCCTGGCTCGGGATCGCACGGATTTCCATCGCAGTTGCCTCCGTGGGGTCCCCGTTGGGATATCTGCCAGGATTCACGCAGTGCCGCAGTTATTTGGGAAGATGGAGGCTGGAAATGCCGTCCTGTGCTCAGCTCTGCCCCGGGGGCAGCGGGCGATTTGGGCTGGGTTTGAGCTGCCGAGCTTAACCCAAGCTGGGAGGCATCGAGCTGCCTCAGCTTCAGCACTCCTGGTGCCCGAAAGGGAGCCCAATTAACAGGTAAATATTGCTGCAGTTTGGTCCTTACTCCGTTAATCTTCAGGCCAGGCTGCCTAGATGGCAGCACTAAATCTTCAGGCCTCACTAAACTTGTTAATCAGGCAAAATCAGGCACCAGCAACTCCTCCTCCTCGGGCGTTTGGGACCTGCCTCCTCCTTTCCAGCCTGAGACACGAATATTGAAAGATTTCCCTGCAGTGGGAAATGACGGAGCAGGGAGGCGTCCGCAGGGACGGGATGGCCGGGATTCCCTGTTTTATTATTGGCCTCGTCGACAACGGAGCAGGAAGGTTGAGCGGAGAAACCGACTGGGTGGCAGGCGGAGGCACCCGGGCGAACAGAGAAGCAGAGCGGAACTGTCGGGTGAGAAGATAAATAAAATGAATCACGTAATAAAAGACTTTCTCCTCGGCTTCCAGGAGCTTAAAGAGCGCAGCAGAGTCAACTTTGGATCCTGGGTTATTAACCTCCTCGGGGCTCTTCTCTTGCCGGGAACCAGTTCCCTCTGATCCTCACACGTACAGGAGGGCACGGGGAAACCCACTGCTCCCTCCCTTAGTCGTTCAAGAAAATCACCCTCGATGCCCGGATTTGTCCTGGGGACAGAGTGGGCTCCCCAGGTTGTTTTTGTCCCCTTAAAGTTGTCACCGACATCCGGGCGAGAAGGCTGCAACCTTTACTGCCCTGGGTGCCTTTCCAGAACCTGCTGGGGATCCCCTTAGGATTCATCGGTCAGGATGAAAAACGGGCTGATTTGCTCCCGAGTGAAGCAGAAGCCAGAATTGTAGAGATGATTTTTTTCTGCCTGCGGCTCCTGGTTCAAACTCTGAGCGTTTGGGCTCTGCGCTTTGGTAGAGCTTGGATTGGTGATCTGGGCTTTGGGCCTGAGCCTCCCGACCCGGCGCAAAGGGGCAGGGGCTCGAGGAAGACATTGCGAAGCAGCTGCAGACGTTCCAATCCACGAGGCACGAAAAACATCTGCAGGGAACCGTGATTACGGGAACGGGGCTGCCGAATGAAGCTGGGGCACCTCTGGAAGTTCGCAGTCAATACAAGAAGCTCCCTTCTGGTGCAAAACACGTTGGCTTTAGCCCTAGGGTTGATACGTTTTCCCCAGGGGTGACTGGGATTTTTCTTTTTTTTTTTTTAATGACTATGAGTGATCATAAGCTTTTCCCCCCCTTTTTTTTCTCACTCTTTTCTTTGCTTTTAATGCTAGGTTCGTGCTGGCGGTGGGAAGCGCCGTCTTCGATGCCATGTTCAACGGTGGAATGGCCACGACCTCGACAGAGATCGAGCTGCCCGACGTGGAGCCTGCTGCCTTCCTGGCCCTGCTGAAGTGGGTGTCGCTCGCCTGCAGGGGGTGAACACGTTACTGTTTAAACAGTTAATTTAACTGTTCAGTTAAATTTATAACTTGGCTCGTTTAGAATTGGCCACCAGCCTATGGGGGATCCCTCTGAGATGTGACTTCACTGGCCAGTCAGATCTTACCGGAGGCATCTGTACTGGTTAGCCTCTGTCCTTAAGCCTGTGATTAAATAGCAAAACGAGGTTGTTTCCCCAATTTCAGCAGCCATGGTGCTGTTGTTTAGTCTGAGTGGCCTGAAATTTTAAATTAAAACTAAGCTTGGATGCTGTTCTACGCTAGTATAAGTGGCAGGCCAAACAGCTCATTGAACGTGGGATGCTTAGACAGCTGAAATATCTGATAAAGTAATCTAGAAACTGTCTCCATCACTCTTTAAGTTACCCTGTGACAAGATAAAAACTGTTTCCGTGATCAATCGGAGTCAGTGGAAAGGATTTGAAGACTGTTCCTGCCCTCAAATATAGGGAATAGAGCCAGATTGATGGCCAGCGTGCAGACGTGGCTGCTAGGATTTGCCAAATTGTTGTTGTTGTTGTTGTTATTGTTGTTGTTGTTATTATTATTATTATTATTATTATTCCTTGACTCCTCTTGTTGTCTCGTTAGCTGCTCGAGACCAGTGTTTGTCTGCTTGCTTGCAGATTTCTGTATTCAGACGAAGTTCAGATCGGACCAGAGACTGTTATGACAACGCTTTACACAGCTAAAAAATACGCGGTTCCGGCCCTCGAAGCTCATTGTGTGGAGTTCCTTAAGAAAAACCTCCGAGCAGACAACGCCTTCATGCTCTTAACCCAGGTGAGTTTGTGGCTGTGTTGAGTCCCTTGAGCAAGGTCCAGTGGAACAGGGAGACAAAAGTATCCTGAATATTAGGAGGGAATCAATCATCTGAAATGCAGCGGTTCTGGGGGCAGGATATTCTGGACTCCTCCTCCTGGCCTGGTGAGCAGGTTCTTGGGAAGAGCAGCATACAGCGAATGCTGCTGCCGTTTCATGATTACGTTTTGTTTCGGTGGAGCAGGCGATTCCTTGCAGAGAGTGGACCAGGGAAGCAGCAGGATGGAAAAAAAGTCATTTGCCAACAGGAAAAGTGATTTGCTGCTTGTTCAGGTCCAGGAGTGGGGGGAATAAGGGAACTTCTCACTTCCCTTGTGAGAGGTTTGCTGCAGCCAGCTGGTCAGACCTTCTTTGAAAGGCTCTTTGCAATAGAGTTTATCCAAAATGAGAGCAAAACATGCAGGTTTGTTGTGAGTCCTTTGGTCATTCCTGTTTTTCTGAGGAGAGATGATGTCTGCTTGGGCGCATTAGCCTGCTCTGGGTGTGGGGCTGTGTTGAGCAGTCTTGGCCTAAAGCAGTTGCTCTGCTGAGCTCTTGGCTTCTTTGCTGTGACTAAAATGGGATTTTATTTGGGTTTAAATATTTGTATCAAGCGCTTAAAGTGGTTCCACTTTAAATTGCCCTCGGAGACGTTCTCCTCTGTGCCGGGATTCAGCTCTTCCTGCAGCAGATGTCTGACAGTTCATGTAAAATCCCATGTCCTGCTTCATACCTCTTTTCCACGTGCCATAAATGGGTGAGGCAGCCTCTGCAGCACGGAGGACATCCCATTGCCTTCCTGGGAAAGCTCCAGAAGACCCGGGGCTTGAAGGATTGTTGCTTGAGTGATGGCAGCCAAATCTGTGCTCCCATCTGCTTCATGGTAGGACAGTTGTCCCTCCTGGGCTGCAGCCCCCTCGTTCTTTGGGCTCAGCAGCCTGAAAGCTGGAAGAACTGGAGTTATTATCCAAGAGCTGAAGCGAGATCTTTCCCACAGGTGCTGGCTTTCAAAGAGGCATCTTGTGTTAGTTGTTGCCTCCTGAGAATGAGAGGAATAGACTTTGGGGGCATTCTTCATGCAGGGATTTTGTGGCACAGTGCATCTCTGCAGCCTGACTCCACAGCTTTGACCCGGTAACACATGGGCTCCTGGTGACTGCTTTGCAAGCAAGTCATGAGGTGCTGCTTTGGCCAAAGAGGCATCCTAGTTTTTCAGATATCAAGAACAAGATAGGACCTGACACACTATCTAACTGCCAGTGCACTGGGCAGCTGAAATGCCAGGTAGAGTCAGGCTTTCCTGGTCCTTTTGCTCCACAAAACTAGTTTGTGGCTTACCTGTTACGCTCAGTTCATATCTATTTGTTTTGCTCTTTGCTATCGTAGTTTAGCAAGTCTTTAAGATGTTTGAGGCTGGGAATCTTTGAGAAACATGTGTGCATCTCTGCGGCCGGCTGCACGAGGCACCTCCTGAACGTGTTCCCAAGATGCTGCCAGGTGGGTCCCTCACTTTGAGCGTCAGACTCTGGTGTTGCTCGTACTGAACAAATGGAGGGATTTGTGGCAGCAGTTACAGCCTCCAGACCCGGGATGCCCCTTGTGGAAACGTTTCCCTCCAGTCTCAAGACTGTGGCCAGCTGGGGCTCCCTGTGCCCGCATCCCTGCTGGCCTGGCAAGCAGGACGTTGACAGCGTTTCAAGCAGATCTCTGGCAGGAACCTGAGTGGCAAACGGTTTTCCTCGTTGGTTGTGCCATGGAATGAACCGTGATGCTCTTCTGTGCCAGGTATGGAGGGTGCTGGCAGCCTCGAGCACTGACAGCAGGTGACTTTCCTGAGGAAACTTCTTCCAAAACTTGGTATTTGTTCCGGCTCTTTGCACTGGAGGGTCTCGCTGTTGAAGGTGGACCCTTCTAAACTCCACGGGCTGTGGACAAGTGTGAAGTGGGAGAGGTCTGAGAGCGCTCACTTCCACCAGCTGGATTTGCAGCCCAAGAGAAGATGTTTTGTGGACGTTACCTGGGGCAGTAAGTTCAAATCCCAGAGTGTCGTGGCATTGTCACATCAGGTGTGGTGTGAAGATGGGCACTTGCTAAGGAGCAAACACGAAGGATGGGAAAGAAGTTGTCCACGTGGCTCCTCTGTGTTCCCAGATGTCCAAGAGGCTCCTCTGTGTTCCCGTGTGTCCAAGAGCTGAGCTAACACGTGGGATCAGCGCGACGGGGCCCTTGCCGAACAGAACCCCTCTGCCGCAGTCACTGGGCTGAGCTTTCCGCTGAATCTCGAAAGGCCTTGAAAGTACCCGAATTCAGAGGCCGTGTTCGGCCGGCCTCATCGATCCGGCCCTTCCTGGCGCTAGGCCCGCCTTAAGTGACATGGTGCTAAAACAAGGACGTGATGGGAGATGCGTGGGGCTCGCGCGGCGCCGGAGCCTGGGCTTTGCAGCGTTTGCCTCGTCATGCTTAACTGCTTGTGAAAGGCCCTGCAGCCGAGGGAGGTTGTGACGCAGCCAGTTAATGAAGATGGCTCGAGGAGGAGGAGGGATCCTTATTTAATATAAGCCCCGCTTAAAAACACCTTTTCTCTTAATGATTACTGCTTCGTTACCAGGCAAGACTTTTTGACGAGCCTCAGCTGGCCAGCCTTTGCCTGGAGAACATAGACAAGAACACATCTGACGCCATCAATGCGGAGGGGTTTACAGACATTGATCTGGGTAAGCTTCTTCTCTTCCTTTCTCTCGCACGTTCCCCCAGGTTAGGTTAATCCTTGGCACTTTTCCTCCCGCGGCTTTGCTGTTCTGCAGCAGTCTGTTGAATGAACAGTCCCTGGCATTAAGTGGCTAGAGACGAGGCAAAAGAGCCTGCTCGTTGGCAGAAATAGTCTGGAATCTGCTTGCTGCGGTACAGCTTGATTTATTATTTTTTTCTGGGCCTGATGCAAAGCCCGTTTCTGCTGGCGATGTTGGCAGGTCCGGGGTGGGTGGGACGTGCCTTGTTTCGGAGAGCTGGCTTCGTTCGCTGCGTCTCTGTCAGGTTTTGCAGTTAAGAAGGTGCTAGTGTTTTTGGAAGCAAGTGCTGGGTATTTTAATTATCCTACGCAGTAGCCAAACTTGCTGGGCACAGTTGCTAAACATTAAAATTCCAGCCTTAACCTTCTCCTAATGAGCTGGACTGTGGAAGTAAGGCACGAGTAACCTTGCTGCATCCAAATTTAACACCAGCCGAGTTGCAGGTCATTCTACTGAATGAATTCTCCTGAATTTCCCTCCATTGCCATGCCAAATAAATGGGCAGCGTGTGCTGCTCCAGTCCTTCACTTGCTTATGGCACAGGCAGGTGCCTTTGCCTTCCAGCCTGGCAGGCTGCAGGGAGCCCGCGGGTCTCTGAGCCGCTCTCCCCTTTCTTGCCTTGGCAGAACAGGCAGTGCTTTTTGGCTAGGTGAGCTCGGGTCACTTGGGCCGGTGCCTTAAAGCTGTCCCTGTCCCTCCTGCCTTTGCAGACACCCTGGTTGCAGTGCTGGAGAGGGATACCCTGGGGATCCGGGAGGTGCGTTTGTTTAACGCGGCGGTTCGCTGGTCCGAGGCCGAATGTCAACGGCAGCAACTTCAGGTGATTCCAGAGAACAAGCGGAAAGTGCTGGGCAAGGCACTTGCTCTTATCCGCTTCCCATTGATGACTATTGAGGAGTTTGCAGCAGGTAACTGAACAAAGGCACTTCGGCGAGCCCTGGGCGTTGCTTCCTCTGAACGGAGGATCAAGTCCATGAAAGTGGATTTGCTCTGTGTGTGTTGTAATAATCCAGACTGGAGATCTCCCCCGCCGGTCCCACTGGTGTGGAATATCTCCCGTGTCAATGCTGGTTCCATCCCTGCTTGCTGCCGCCTGTTTGAGAGTGGGCACCTACCCCGAGCAGGAGCCTCCTGCTCGGCTGTGCGTGGAGTCCTGGCAGGCGCGGAGGCATTTCCAGCACTACCCAGTTCCAGTCTGGGTGGGTTTCCCCACCTCTTGTGTCCTGGGATGGCCTCTTGGGGGATGCCTCTGAGCAGGAGGAACTTCCCACCCTCGGAGCTGCTGGGTTGCTGCTGCTCAGTCTCCGTCTTTCCGTGTTTCTTCCCCACCTTTGCGTTGAGATCTTGGTCTAAAAAAGAGCCCAAATCATTTCACAGTTTGGCTAAAAGATCTTCATTTTTTTCATTTGGCTTTGCTTCCCCTGCCTGATGTTTTCAACCTCGTATTCTGGTGATTCGCCAGGGATTGAAAACTGGCAGCCGACAAATATTTCTCGTGTTATAAGGAGCTGAGGAGCTATTTCCAAAACTGAACAAATGTTTCTCATGTTAAAAGGAGCTGTTTCGAAAACTGGTGCTTGTTGTAGGCTATGGAGATCTGTACAAGCAAGCACAAAAGGTCAGGGACATCTTTCCCTATCCAAATCACCTCGGAAAACAGAGATGGCATCGGCCCATTAACATTTAATGCCTGCTAAAAGGAGGGATAGCAGCAAAAAGCAAAACCTCCCTGCTTAAAGGGAGTCCTCGGCACTCTCCCGAACTCGAGGGCAGGATTTTCCAGGCTGCGGTTTCGCCAGCGGGTTGAGCGATGCCCAGCGGGACGTGGGGTTTTGCGCGGGGATGGTTGAAGCCACACGCGGGTCCCTCCCTTCCCCTTGGAGCAAAAGTCTTTGGAGACGTTGGAGACGGGTCCAGACACGACGGCTGTGGGTGGGTTGTGCAGAGCTCAGTGTCCCCCGGCTCCCTTGCTTGTTAACCATCTGCCTCCTTCAGGCCTTTGATCCGTCCCTGTCGCGGTCCTGCACTGTGCTAGGCCTGTGAATGGGCGCAGCTTTAAAATACGGCCCAGTTTAACCAACTCCAGCTTGCACTGGGCCACAAAGCAGCCAAGAATTTGCTCCCTTTATCCCAGGCTTTGCAGTGCAGCCGTTTTTGCAGTATGCAGTAGTGTTCTTGGCATTAAAAGTCTCCTGCAAAGGGAGCTGCAGAGACGCTTTAATTTGCTGCAGGAATCGAGCGGCGGCTCCTTTCACCCAGTCCCTCTTGGGAGGTGTCTGGGGAGTTGCTCAAGCCCAAGCTTAGCGGCACCGCAGCAGAAACACCCGGTTACCGGGGCAGAGACAGGGACACGGTTCAACTGTTGCTGGAATCACTACTGCTTTTATTAGTGTTTTTATTATTTTTCCTACTTAAAAAGAAGCCCCTCCAAGGCAGATTAAACACCCAGGAAGGGAGTCGGGGGGAGCCCGGGCTCAGCCACCTTTCCCTCTGCTGGGAGATATTCCAGGAGCCGTTGCTGCCCGCTGGGCTTTGCCTGAGCTGGGTGCTGTGGGACCCGCCATGTGCCAAGGTCCCTGTCCCCGACTGTCCCCGAGGGCGCAGGGGGAGGAGCGGCCGAGCCCGGGCGCCCCGAGCTCGCGGGTCGGGCCCCGGGCGCCGCTGACGGCGCCGCCACCTCTGCCTGTCCCGCCGCAGGGCCGGCGCAGTCGGGCATCCTCACGGACCGCGAGGTCGTGAGCCTCTTCCTGCACTTCACCGTCAACCCCAAGCCGCGCGTGGAGTTCATCGACCGGCCGCGCTGCTGCCTGCGGGGCAAGGAGTGCAGCATCAGCCGCTTCCAGCAAGTGGAGAGCCGCTGGGGCTACAGCGGCACCAGCGACAGGATAAGGTGGGCGCGCGGGCCCGGCCTCCCCTGGCTGCCGCGGCATCGGAACCGCTCCGGTTGCAGGAGACTCCACATCCCTGAGCGCCTCTGTTGCGCGGCCCCTGATCGCTGCCGGGGTCGCTGACTCCACCGCTTCCTCAGGCAGCGTCTTCCAGTGCTCAACTGCCCTTTCCGCGGAGAGAGTTTCCTCAGTGTCCCCCCTGGGCCTCCCCTGGGGCCACTTGAGGCCGTGTCCTCTCCTCCTGCCGGTAGTTATCCTGGAGAAGGCAACCACAGCCTCCCTCGTAGCGGGCGATGAGGCCCTGGGAGCCTCATCCAGCCTCTGGGAAGGGCTTGGATGGTGCTGGTCGGAGCAAGGGAGAAGCACCCACAGAACCTCCTCAGCCTTGGGTGCAGAGAGGGCTTTTGTTGGGAAAGCCCTGCAGAAATCCCCAGTCTTCACATCAGGGTCCTCTTGAATGTGGGCGGACCTGGGCCCTTCATCCCCTTCCTCAGTGGGACGTCACTGGGAGAGCCATGAGCTCCAAACCTTCCCTGCTCCAAGATCTAGCCCTTGGAGACCCCTTGGGGATCATTTATTGATTTTAAGTCCAACCACTGGCTGTGTCAGGCGTCATCTTGCGAGGAGCTGGTGCTTCATCTCAGCGCTGAGGGTTTTGAGCTGCTCCCCGACGTTGCTCCTCAGCTGCCTGCAGATAAATAGGTGCAAAATTGGAGTGAGTGGAGGCATTTGCGTGTCTTGCATTGAGACTGCACCCATGTGGCAAGTTGGGCTGACTTCTCCGATCTCCTCCTGCAGGTTCTCAGTAAACAAAAGGATCTTCGTAGTTGGCTTTGGATTATATGGATCCATACATGGGCCGACGGATTACCAAGTAAATATACAGGTATTTTGTCTTTGCTGCCTTAAACGTATTTTCTGCCAAAGGGACCGTTTTACGCGTTCTGGCGAATGTTCAAAATCATCTTAACTTGGTCAGAGCTGCGCTTGCTGCGTGCGTGAGGTGGGTGGCAGATGTCCCACGGGCCAGATGGGGCGCTGGGGATAAGAGGGATTACTGGAGTCGTAGTTTTGATCCAGCAAGGGGATGCCTGGAGGGAAGGGGAGGGAAGAAGGCAGTTGTGTGTGTGCTGAGCCCGTGTGCAGCCTCCTGTAATTGGTGCCCGTGCTGGATGGGGCGTCCCGAATGATCCGGGTGGTGCTTGGGGGTGCTCATAGCACCCAAGCCAGAGGACGGTGCAAGGGAGCGGCTCCGGCCATGAAAACGTGCTGCTTTCCTTGCAGATCATCCACACGGACAGCAACACGGTCCTGGGCCAGAACGACACGGGCTTCAGCTGCGATGGATCCTCCAACACTTTCCGGGTCATGTTCAAAGAGCCCGTTGAGGTTTTGCCCAACGTCAACTACACGGCGTGCGCTACACTAAAGGTGCTGGGGTAGCGCGGGTGGCAGAGGGGTTCGCAGGGACCCATCGTGTCCCCGTCAGCACTCGCAGTTAGATTTTAACTTGACTACAGCCATATGGTTGTTAAAAGGCTACATCAGGGATGAATTGATGCCTTTTCTGTTCATACAGCTGAGCTGGCTGGGTAGCCCTCCTGGTGTTGCCGTAAAGTTGATAGCTCCTAAAATCTGGTTGAATATAGCAGTAAAGTTCATTAGAGACAAGAACTTTGTTCCAAATGCCTCAGGGGCAAGAATGAGGCAGAAAAGGGAAGTGCTGAACTTGCCCAAACCCTTTGGTTTAGGTCAGGGTGCGAGGGCAGATGTTCTAGAGCGTCCCTGGGCACCCATTCCTATCTTGATCCGTTCTTCCTGTTTCCTGTAATCAACCCAGGGTCCAGATTCCCACTACGGAACCAAAGGACTGCGCAAAGTGATCCACGAATCACCTACAACAGGAGCCAAAACCTGCTTCACGTTCTGCTACGCGGCTGGCAACAACAACGGCACCTCCGTGGAAGATGGACAAATCCCAGAGATCATCTTCTACACATAGTGCAGCCGCCCAGTTGGCTCTGGACTTTTCCGTTCTCTTCCCCCTCGACCTTCCAGACGGAATTTCTGGCTGCGTTTGACCACGGCAATTGGAGCCACACTAGCCAAAGGTCTCAGTAAAATCATTTCAAAGCTCCTGTTTTGCCTTGTGCTAGTGATTCTGCTGCTATCACCTACCAGACGGACTGGTTTTCCAGTGTCATTCGTAGAGTGTCCGTGGCTACTCATGATTAACCCTATCTAACAACATGCAGATTTTTTTCTTTTTTTTTTATTTTCTTTTTGACTGTAATGAATGTAGATGCTTTTTCCACCAGTCAGAAGCATGGAAACAACTGGCTCTGGTTGTGGTTGTATTTGCTGTGAGGAGATAACCCTGCAAAAAGACCCAGTCGAGGGCCCTCTTGCCCACCCGCTCCGGGCTCGGCCTGGGGCCTCCCCGCGGCCACCCAAGCGATGAGGAAGAGCGGCCTTTTCGAGGGAGGCTCTGCCGTTCCTGAGGGAGGCCGCGGCGCTCGGGGGTCTCCGAAGAGACGCCCTCGTTTTGGGGCTCCTCTCACTTATTTGTGACAATCCTCTGGGGACGGCAAGCGGGGCACCCGCCGCGCGCGCCAGCCCCTCGTCCCCGCGCGTTGACGGGAGCGACGCTCGCCCCCCCTGTCCCCGCGTCTTGCTGCTTTTTTCATGCACGTTTCAATGCATTTCCCTGGCTCCCCACCTTTTTTTTTTGTCTTCGTTTTGTTCCCATGCGTTGCTGCCCCATCGCTCGGCCCTGCGGAGCGCTGCCCCCGGCGTGGGACGAGGCTCTTTGTGCGGCTGCCTGTGACCCGGGAACGCAGCAGATGGATGAGGATTTACGGAACAGTGAGGAAAACGTCAAAGACTCTTATTTCTGTTTCCCTGTGTCTGCAGACTGTGTGTGGGGAGGCTTGGGAGGAAGATCGCTTATTTATGAGTGTCACACGGCTTGGCCTCCCTGCCTGCTCAGCACTGGCTGCCTTTTCCCGCGGGCAGGTAGGATTTTAGCCGAGCGGCTCCCCCGTCCTGCTGGGGAGGCCGTTCCTGGTGGCTCCTCATGTCCCTGCCCACCAATGGCACTACAAGGCTCGTTCCTGCCAAGGCTCCTTCCTCCCCACCCTGGGCAGGGGAAGCTCTAATGAACTAAAGCCCCTCGTGGCGTGGGGGCCCAGAGGCTGCGTGGGCCTCACTGGTGCTGCCTCGAGCTGAGCCTCCCCTCCGCAGCCTCCGGGCGCACCGAGGAGTCCCCTCCACTGGCCGGGCAGCAGTTGCCGCCTCGCGTCGGTTCTGGAAGCCGAAACCCGGGTGTTTTCTGTTGGTGCAGGTGCCTCAGTGCCCGCTGGCACAGTGGAGCCTCCTCCTCTTCCTCGCCACTGGGGCCAGCCGGGAAGCTCCTGGTGCTCCGTGCGGCGGGGCTGCCACCGGGACCACCTTGCCCCTGTACCCAGTAGCTGTTAGACATGTGGGTAGTGTGTTACGTTCCCTAGGAAGCCGTGCTAGGATGTGGATATTGTAAGCCTGCTCAAGGTAGGGTGTTTTTAATATGGCCAGTACGTTAAAAAAAATAAATAAGTAAATAAATAAAGGAGTCCCCAGCAGCCGGGGGCTCTGGTGTCGCGTCCCCCTCGCGCGGAGCTGGGCCCGGCTCAGCCGGCGCCCCCCGCCATGAATGTACCTGCGGCTCTCGCTCTGTGTTCGCGCTCCGCTTTGGCCGGCTTGGCGAGCTGTAAATAGATCAATAAAGGCAGCCGTGTGGGGTGTCTGTGCGGCGTCGCTGTGGGCTTTGAGGCCGGAGGGCTCTGGGGCGGCCGGCAGATTAAAACCTTAATTTGAAGATTAAAATTCCCTGAAGGCCTTTGATGCTCAAACACACCCTGAAAGCCCCTCTGGCTCTCAGGGCTCTGGCCCTGTGGGGACACAGGAGCCCCAGCCCCGCGGCGGCGGCTGGAGGGAGCCCTGGGCGCTCCGGGCCGCACGGGGCTGGATCAAAGCCCGGAGGGAGCCCCGCCTGCCCTCCCCTTCCCGCTGGGGCGAAGTGGGCACCGAGGGTGCCCCCCATGCCCTGCCACCCCCTGAGCACCCCGGGAGGCAGGGTGAGGACCAGGGTGCTGCCACCCCAGGAACACAGGAGGCCAAGGGGCCGCTCAATGGAGCACAGAAGAAAGTGGAGGGTTTTAAAGTTTTTTTTTTATTATTTTTTTATTTTATTTTTTTTTAAAAAAAAGCCCCTAAATTCTATGGCTTCGAGGAAGCGTCAGAGAAATCTCAATGCCGTTTCTGTACACGGTTGCTTTGTGTCGTCTTAAAGCAGTAACTCGGCTTCTGAGGGAGCAGCCCGGGGGGCAGTGCCGGTGGCCGTGGCCCCTTCCCTCCCCAGGGGCTCCCATCTGGCCTCTGCCCGGGCGCCGCTCGGAGGAGGCTCCGCGGCCGGGGGAGAGTTAAGGCCATTTAAAGAATGATTTTGATGCCTTGGCTGCCGTGGTGGGAGCCGAGGAGCTGGCAGCGCCCGCGGCCCCCGGGGCTGCTCCCTGCGCGGGGACCAGGCGGCCCCGGCCCTGGCGCGGGGGTGGACGAGGAGACGGCCCCTGCGCTCGGGAGCCCCCTGCTCCCCTCCCGCCCCAGCTCCGCATCGAGTCAGGCCCCTCTGTTGGGGCAAAATAACAGCGTTTTGGTAACTGCACGTGCTGCTGCCCCGTCTCGCCTCCCCAGCCCTCCCCAAGGTGAGCCAAGTGCCCAGCAGGGCAGGGGGGAACAGTGCTAAAAATCCAGTTCAGTTCCTAAAAACTCAGTGTCCCCCCCGCCGACCCTGCCGCCCCGAGGGGTTCCCGGGCACCGGGCGGCTCCAGGGTCAGGGGCACAGGGTGTCAGCGCCCCCCGCCCCGGGCTGTCGCTTTAGGTGTGTGGGAGGGGGACGGGGCCAGATGGGGGACAGGGTGTGTGTGGGGGACAGGGGCAGCCAGACGGGAGCCGAGGGGCAGGTCGGTCCTTGCCCCCTCTCTACTGCCTCCCGCCCTGGCCCCACGCACGGCCCTTTGGTCTCGGCCCTCGTGTTGCAAGCAGAAAACAAAGTGCGTTGGCAAGTGAGGTGTAAACGGAGTCCCCCCTCCCCATGTCCCCCCCATCCTCTCCCTGCAAAACCCCATCTCCCTGACCCAGAGAGAAGCTGGGAAAGGGGTGGGGTGGGTGCCAGGCCCTAAGGAGCCCAGCGGCCTTGGGCAAAGCTGCGGTGACAGTCAAGGACGGACAACGGAGCAGGCTGCACCGAGACTCACTTTAAATTAACTTAAGAGACAAAGAAGCAACAGGAGAAAAAAAAAATAATAATCCTCCTTAGGCACCGCTCCGGCCTCCCGTCCTCGGCTCCTCCGGCGACGTCCGAGAGTCTGTAGAGTTGATCCCTGTTTTCGGACTAGTTATAGACTCAAAAGCAAGTGACGCTGCGGGTTTGGTTCAGTTTCTTTTTTTTTTTTTCTTTTTTTTTCCTTTTTTCTTTTTTTTTTGTTTTTTTGGTTTTTTTTTTTGTTTTTCTTTTCCTGGCCAGGCAGGGGGCGCTGGGGTTGGGGGGGGGGGAATCCCCCACCGTCCCCTCGTGTTCCTCCCCCCCCGGCCGCGTCTGCGCGGCAGCGTCCGAGGAGCCCCGGGCGGCAGCGTCACTTCCGCCGCTTCGTGGTTTTCCTCTTCCTCCGCTTGAAGAAACAGCAGCACCTGGAGGGGGTACAAGGGAGGTGACACCCCTGGCAGAGCCCAGTGCCCTCCCCAAGCCGCCCCCCCCACACACAGAGAGGGTCAGGGGGTCCCCGCTGTCCCCAGGGTGTCCCCTCCGCAGCAAAATGCCATGAATGGATCCAGGGTCTCCCCCTGCCCTGGGTTGCGGGAGACCTCGAGGGTCCCTGTGTGGGGACATGGGTGCCATGGGGTCCCCAGGGGCACATGAGGAGGGTTAAGGGGATGGGCCCCCCCCCGACCCCCCGGCTCCTCACTTTGTATCGTCTGTCACCTCCACCTCAGTGGGGGCTGTGATGGGCGCGTTGGAATGGCCGGCGGTCGGGTCGTCCGTGTTGAGCTCGCCGTTGGTGGAGCTCATCACCTGTGGGGCGGTGGGCGGCGTCGGGGCCTGCCCGGAGCCCCAGGCCCAGGCTGCTCCCTTCTGCCTCCCAAGCCCTCCCTGAGGCCCTTGCAGCCCGTCCCACGTCCCCATCCTGTTCATCCATGGATAATGGATGGATTCCCACCCTGCCCGCCCCTTCCCTCTGCTCCCGATGGGCTCCCTGGCCCGAACACGGGGCCTTGGTCTCCCGCCTGCCCCGGACCCAAGGGACCCCACGGTGCCGAGTGTCCGCGGTGGTGGCCGTGGCCCGTGGCGCCGGCGCTCACCTGGTGTTTGGCATGTGGCTGTGCTTTGTCCCTGCTCGGCGGCTGCGCCTGCACCTCGCTGTGCATCGTGCCGATGGGGGTGGGCTGGGGACACGGGGACAACGTCAGCTCCAGGCAAACCGCTCCCCAAAACCGCCCAGAACCGGGGCCCATGCCCTGCTCCGCACCGGGGGCGGCTGCGAAGGGCCCAGGGAGGTGCCAGCGGCGGGAGCCCCGAGGCCGCTCCGCGGTCGCGTTCCCCTGCTCTCCAGAAGCTGCAGAGTTCCCAGCTTTAACGCAGGGGCATGAGAGCCCAGGTCCCCGAGCTCCCCTCTCCAGCATGGAAGTGGCCAGCGGGAGGGGCACGGACCTGCGCCTTCCCCGATGTCTGCCACCCTCCCACCGCCCAGCAGCAGCGCCCGCTCCACTCACCAGCGGCTTCCCTGCCCAGTCGTATTCGTAGTCGAACACGTAACCGTTCCTCTCGAACAAGTCCGTGAAGAGCTTCCGCAGGTAGTCGTAGTCGGGCTTCTCAAAGAAATCGAGGCGCCGCACGTAGCGCAGGTACGTGGCCATCTCCTCTGCGGGGACAGCGGCGCTGGGTGCGGGCACGGGGGCGGGCGCCGAGGGCCGCTGGCGCCTGGGGTGCAGGCTGGGCGCGGAAACCAGCCCCACGGCGCATCCTCACCTGGGAAGTTCTCACAGAGCACCTCCACCGGCGTGGCCCTCTTGGTGTCTCCTATCTTCTGGTACCTCTCCTTTAATGTGTCAGCCTGGCAGGGGGAAAGCAGGGGGAAGCGTGAGGGCTGGGAATGCCATAGGAAGGAGGTGGGTGCCACCGGACAACAGAGCGGGTGCTGCTCCTGCTTTCCCGGTAAGAGCAAGAGCTCCATCCCAGGGAATCTCCTCCCCGCTTCCCCCTCTCCACAGGGGCGGGCGGTTTGGGAAAGGAAAGGCCTCACTGGGAACTGAGAAGCAAAATCCGTCCCAGCCTTCATGCCAGGCCCGGAGCCATCGGGAAGGAGCTGCCGCTGGGGCCCAGGGCTCAGGGGGATTGGAGGGTTTCCCCCGTCACTCGGCCAGGGAGGGACTGTCCTTCCCAAGGAGGATCCTGCAGTGACTCCTAGGGCCGCCCTCACGCCCATGCGAGGGAGCAGCCCTTCGCGGTCACCTTGAGGCCTTGCCAAGGGAGGCTCCCACGGAGGAAGTACATGAACATGTGTCCCAAGGCTTCCAGGTCATCCCGGCGGCTTTGCTCTGCGTGGAGAGGAACAAGCGATGGGCATGTGCCCAGCACGGCCCCCTTCCCGCGTGCGGCGTCTCGGCCCGTGCCCCGCCGTGTCCCCAGCCCGCAGCCCCTCACCTTTGCCGAGGTGGGTGTTGATGCTCATGTAGCGCGCTGTCCCTGTCAGGCTCTTGTGCTCTCGGTAGGGGATGTGTTTTTTGGTCTCGGGGTCAATATACTCTTTGGCCAGGCCAAAATCGATGATGTGGATCGTGTGCTGCCGCTTGCTCCCCGGCCGCCCCACCAGGAAGTTCTCCGGCTTGACATCTCTGTAGATCAGGCTTTTGGTGTGGACGTACTCCATCCGTGTGATCTGGAGCGGGCAGGAGGGACATGAGCGCGGCGACGGACACCCCAGCTTCCCTCGGCCTCCGCCGAGGGCAGCGACCCCCTGCCGGCCAGCCCTGCTCGTCCCTCCTCGCCCGGCTCACCAGCTGGATGGCGATCATCAGGACGGTTTTGAGCGTGAAGGTCCGGTCGCACAGATCGAAGAGGTCTTCCAGGCTGGGTCCGAGCAGCTCCAGCACCATGGCGTTGTACTTCCCGCACGGGCCGAAGTAGTAAACCTGAGGAATTCCTTCTGCAAGAGACGGGGCCGGGGCCGTCAGTGGCTCCTCCACACCCCAGCAGAGAAGGGGGGGCGGCTCCATTTGCTTCTCTGGTTCTGCTGTGGGGGGAGCTACTGAATAACCAGGATCCAAGACTAAAAAGGGGGCCCTGCGCTAGTGCGGCCACTCTTGGGCACGGCTTGGGGCAAGGGGAGGAGCCGCAGGGTCCCGCTTGGGGAGAAGCCGCGAGGCCCGCGCGCCCTCACCTGCGTTGCCGAGCTGCTTGTAGAACCGGTACTCCAGGTGCAGCTGCGGGGCCCGGGATTTGATGGGTTCCTTGGAGGAGAGAACGGGAACAGTCAAGTCTGTTGCAGGGAGCAGGACGTGGCAGCTCAAGCAAGATGCCGCCTCCTAAAGAGGTCCTGAGCTGCCAGCATCTCCCTACTCGGTCCTTGTCCCCCTACTCATCGCTGTCCCCATACCCGTCATTGTTCCCCTGTCATTGCCCCCATATCCATTACTGTCCCCCTGTCACTGTCCCGTCAGTCACTGTACCCTGTCATTGCCCCCCTCCCTGTCCCCATTCCCCTCCCTGTCCCCTTGCCCAGCTGCCCCCTTTCCCGCTGGCCGGGGCCGGGCGCAGCACTCACCAATTTGATGGCCACGTACTCGTTCGTGTAGAGGTTCTTCCCTGCAGGGAGAGAGTCAGGAAGGGCTGAGGGCAGCGAGAGCATCCCCCCTGATCCCAGGCCAGGACCACAGCCGGGAATGAGCCCAGGCGGTCCCGGATCCCTCCCTGCTAATGCTGGGATGAGCGGGGTCCAGTTAGGTCTCGCTCTGGGTCTGCCGGGACCGGTCCTGGCAGTCCTGCTGCACCTGGGGGTCTCCCACTCCATCCTGCCCATCCCAACGCTGCCCCTCGACCAGGGATGCCAGGGAAGCCAAAGCATTCAGAGCTGCTTGTGTCCTCAAGGAATTCTTCTATCCCGAGACGATTCCCATGGCCCGGCCCGAACTTGGCAGAGCTGCGGGCTCTGCCCATGGCCCGGGGCTGGGGAGCCCAACTCTGCACCGGGCCAGCCAGGGATCCATGTGCGGCTGCAGCTCCGAATTGCCCCCCAGAGCTGCCTCGGGAGAATGACTGGAGGCAGAGGAGGGAGAATCTCCCCAGCCTGGGTGATTAATCCCTGTGGTCTCAGTGAGAGTGGCCTGGAGCTGGGCAAAGAGCAGGGAATTCCTCTCAGCGCTGCTGCTGCCAGAGGCGCCAGGGAGCCGGGCACAGGGGAGCCGATGGTGGCAGGTCCCAGGGCGACTCGGAGCGCGCACAGATCCACACGGGCTGCATCTCCTCGGATTTTCTCCGAGCAATTTGCGGAGGGGAACAAGATTCCATCCGCTCCAGCTGCTGCTCTCCACCTGAAGTGGCAATAAATCCTCCACGGGCAACACCAGAGGCAGCTGCTGAGAGCCAGAGTGGGCGGCGGGATTACGGGAAGCGGGATGAACGGGAGAGCGGGGCCAAGCGGCTGCGGCCAGGGAACAGGCTCTGCAGCCAAGCAGAGGCCGAGGCCGCCTTGTCGAGCCTCTCCCATCCCAGGGGACCTGCCCCAAGTTGCTCCGGCTCCTGCTCCTCACGGATGGGGAGGAGAAGCGGAATCTCTACCGATTCAGAAGCAGCTGAGCGGGGAGGAAAGGGCAGGAGGAACGTGGGGAGAGCGGGAGGTGAGAGCAGGCCCGGTGTTCCCGACCTGGCACGGACACACGTGGCCCAGAGCTGCGGGACAGCCCGGATGGATCCGCTCCCAACGGCCGGCGCTCCGTCCCGGCAGCGCCCTCACCAGTGGGCAGTGCTCCGAGCAGCAGCTTGGCGTAGGGAACCCAGGAAAGCGGCTGTTAAACCTCCCCCAGCAGGAGCGGTTCTGAGGAGCATTTTGCCTTTCTCCAGGCATCGCCACCAAGAGCTGAAGGAGCCGCCTGCGAAGGGGCTTCAGCTCCAGCTGCACGGCTGGCGCTGCTGGTTTTCCAGAAAACTGCGGTCGTGCCAGGGACAACAAGACCCCCGCTCTCCTCCTACAAGCCCAGGCCTGCGGGAAGGATCAGAGCTCTTCCCTGCACAGCGCCAGGAAAGGTGGATGCTCCAGGCTGGGTCCAGGCGTGGGAAGCCCTCGGTTCGCTTTGGAATGGGTGTTTTCCCAAGCTCTGCATAGAGGGCAATGATGGTGGCAGGAGGGTCTGGGAACAGGACGGGTCCCGCTCGGAATCGCTCCTGCCACCACGCACCCTCATGCTGCCTCTGCATGCTGAGGAGCCCACGTGGAGCCGCGGGCTCTGCTCGCCAAGGCCCGGCTTAAATCACCAGCTCCCGGCCCATTGCGGGGAGCAGCTCCCACAGGCTGCCCTTTCCCGAAGCCCTCGGGAGGCGGCGGCTCTGCCGACACATCCTGCTCACATTCCTGGAGGGATGCAGCCCAGCGGCCCCGAGCACTGCCAGGCCTCTCCCTGGCGCCGGTTCCCACCCGAGAGCTCCAAATCTCCCGAGGCGCTTGGAGTCCTTGGGAGAGGAGCAACCAACCCTCCCTTGTGCTCAACTTCAACTGTTTCCTGCTTGATTTAGTGCAAATCGGGAAATAACCACATGAGTTTTTGAGCTGGATTCGGCCCTTTCTAAAGCCTTCAGACTCCTCTCTGAAAGAACCAGTTCCAGGCATGGGAGAATTTCTCTGGAACAAAGCGCTGCTTCGCGTTCCCTAAACGCTCTCCATAGAGGAGCCAAGAGCATTTGCCGCAGCTCCCCTGGAGCAGGGAGACAAGGAGGGTGCTGCCAGCATCCTGGGATACACCGGAATGCCAAGGCCACCCCCAGCCAGGAGATACCCCTGCCATCTCTGGGATAGCCATGGAGAAGAACTGGGAACCACCTCCCCGCAATCAGCTCTTTGGCTCCGGACCAGTTTTACATCTGAGCGCGGTGCGAAAGGGCAGGGAGGCCCGGGCGCGTGTCCTGCTTGGACCCCCGCGTCGCTGGTCACCCCACGAAGTCACCCCACGGAGTCACCCTGGAGCGGGACCCCGAGCAAGGACAGGAGGCCCTTCTCACCTAGACGGAGCTCCCCGAAATTGCCGCATCCAATCTTCTTGCCGACGCGGAAGTTGGGACCCACCATTAAGACTCCAGAGTTGGTTCCAGCGCTCCGGCCTCCATGACTACTCCTTCCTCCACCTGCCTTGGACATCCTTTTCCCTTCCTCCAGCTCCCCTTTCCCTCCTCTCTTATCAAAATCCATAAGTTTGTGATACCCCGGCCTCTCCACGGTTACGCCGCTGCCATACAAATCCAGGAGCTGCCGGAAGTCAAAGGGGGAGGAGAAAAGCAGCAGGACTCCTCGTTGTCAATACACCATGCCGGGGCGCGGGGGCGAGGCCGGGCGCGGAGAAGGAGGGAGAAAGGACCACCCGCGGGCGCCGGGCTACTGAAATGTTAGTGCTCTCCACGGCGCCGCTGGGATCGTCATCGTCGCTTGCTACAGGCAGCTCCTCGGTGGAGAGGACATCCTGCAGAGAGGGTCTTCCCAGCGCGGCTCCTCCGGCTTCGAGCTGCAGAAAGGAGAGAAAATTAGGGCCAGGGAAGTGTCGAGTGGGCGCTCCCAAGCTCGGCTCTGAAAATCCTCCCTGCCCTGCAGCTCCCACTGTGAACGAGGGGAGCGGGGGAGGCTGGAGGCTGGGAGGGAGACCGGGTGGAGCAGCCTCCGTGGTGGAGCCCCACGCACTGCTGGCTCCGCTCCCGGCCGGTGGTCGGGGGCAGGCTGCAGCCCTCAGCCTCTCCTGACGTCAGGGCCTGACTCACCTGGGGCCGGCAGCAGAGGGAGGGAGCGGGAGCCCCACGCAGTCAGGATGCAACATCTCCATCTAGCACCCCAAGGGGGCTGCTCTTCCCAAACCCTTCGGATCCTGGATGTGCCTCTATGGGCATCTCTGGGGAAATGTGAGGGATGAGCGCCTGGGGAGCCCAATGGCACCACAGGAGAGGCTGCTGGCAGCAGGGAAGGTCCCCAAGTGTCGGCTGGGAGGCCCAGAGCCCCCCTGGCCAAACCCCAGCGTGAGGGCACGTCGGGGACCGTTATCCCCCAGGGAAACCCCCCGGCGGCTGCACAAATTCCCAGGAAGCAGAAAGAGGATGTGCCTCCCTCGCCGCCCACGGGAGTGCTAGGGAGGAGCGCTGGGCTTCCTGAGGCTGCAGAGGCCGAGGCAGAACCTCCGCCGCGGGCAGGCGCCACGCCAGGCGCACAGAGCGGGTCGGTGCCGGCGGGGCCGCGCGTTCCGAGTGGCAAATCCCACTCCGGGCGGCAAATCCCACTCCTGGCTGCAGCATTGTTGCCGTTAGGGCTGTGACGAGTGCATGGGGGTCCGGGCAGATCCCCCAGCTCCGCATCCGGCGGGAACAGCGACGGAAGCGGCTCCAGGAGGAGCAGAGGAAAATGGGGATGGGGAGGGAGGAGGTGCTGGAGGCAGCTGCCACCAGCCCCGGATGCCGGTGATGTTGCCGCTCCCTCCCAGGGGTCCAGCCTGGTGCCCGGCCGAGCCCCCTGAAACCCCTGGGGGCAACTCCTGACACCAGAAAAGGGCTCCTGGTGCCAGCGGGGAGAAACGGGGAGCGCTGGAGCTTGCCGGGACCGCATCTCCTTTGGCCTCATGTGGAACCACATCCCACCAGGAGCAACCAGGGCCCTGAGGCAGAGCATCCCGCACCCGAGTGTCCCTCTGTATCCAAGGGGGTTCCAGGCACAGGCTAGTTGAGCCGAGGCAGCAGTTGAGGGCTGGGGCGGAGGGAGCTCCGGCCCTGTCGGCATCTTTTCCCTTTTCATGGCCTTTTGGTCCAGGGAATTCCAGCCTACAGGGCAAGACAGAGCCCTAGCAGCAAGAGAACACGTCGATTTGTAGTCTTAATGAACGAGGCTTCCTGCCGGCCGAGGTAAACGGGACTCAGCGGTCCCACCGGCTCCGGCAGTGGGAAGAGCCGGGCTCCAAAGGGCTGGAGCGGGAGTGAGGCCCAGGCACCTGGGAGGTTAAAGCTGACGCAAAGCGAGACTAAGGCCACAGCCTCCCTCTCTTTTGGGAGCTAAAGAGGGATAAGAAACCGACCACCAAGTGCCCTGGGGTTTGGCAGAGGCAACTCCAGCGCGCGCGGCGCCCTCGATGGGAGCCCCAACCCAGGCAGCCGAAGGCAGGACAAGCAGCAGGTCACGGTGCGCAGCTCCCACCCCGCACAGAACCACACGAGGGTCCTAGCAGTGACAAACTGACCCCCCGGCACCGCCTCAGACCCCCACGCAGCGGCATCACTGGTTTTGTGGCTCGCTCTTTGGCTCCTTCTCTGTGCTCTTCCTATCGGGCTCTCTCTCTGCATCTGGTTCGCGAGCACAGCGGCCCCACGGCGCACGCACCGAGGTCCCCAGCCAAAGAGGTTGTAAACGGAGGAAGACAAAGGTGGGCAGGAGGAGGAATGATGAGTGTGTCCCTGCAGCACGAAAGCTTCTTGGAGGCGAATGTGGGTGTCCTGGATGAGCCGGCAGCCCACGGGGCTAGTGATGTGATGCAGAGCAAGGAGAAAAGCACCTGGAGGTGCCCGGGATGCAGCGAGGTCAAGGCTGCAGCTCCGAACTCGCCATCCTCAGGCGCAGGCTCTTCCAGCTGCTCTGAGCATCACCACACGCGGAACGAAGTCGCCTGCTGTCACCAATGTTCTGGGAGGCCAACAAGGAGCAGGCGGCTCACCGGGGTCAGGGGAACTCCCGTCCAAACTGGTTGTCCCGACGGAAGCCTGACCATCTCGGGACAACCAGACTGACTGGAACTGCAGGAGGACACGGAGCCGCAGCCAGCGCTGCCGAGAGCCAAGGGACTTGAGGAGCTAATCCAAGCGAGAGGCCCCCGTGGGGACTCTCCTCCCAGGGGTGGCACCGTGCGCCGCAACACGCGGCCGACCTCCTGCTGCCTCCAGTCATGGTGTCCATGAGAGCCAGGTGGATTTCGGAGGAAACAGGACAATGGGAGGGAGTGTTTTTAAAAAACAAAGAAGGAAGAAACAAGAAGTTCTGTGCTCGGGCAGTTTGGGGCAGGATTTTGCCAAGGCAGGTGCTTCTCAAGGGGCAGATCCACAGACCGGGCTCTTGCAAGCTGCATCTCCAGGAGCTGCACCTCCTGCATCTCAGGAAACCAGGGGTCTGTTTTCCACTCCATGGACGTTTCCTTCACGGCCTGAAGCGGCAGGGGCTGGCAAGGAGCCACCTCGGTCCCTCCTCATGGTCCCCATGTCCTCTACGGCGCTGCCAGCACCAGGAGGCTCCCAATGACCGGCCTGCTCCTTGAGGGAGACGCGGAGCCGTCGGGGAGCCTGGGCGCAGGCACGTGGCCACAGAGCTCGCAGATTCTAGTCTTAAGGGGGGAAAAAAATCCAACATCAACTGGAAGCAAAGCTTTTAGTCCAGTAGGATCCAAGCATCCTTGCTCCAGAGCTCCCCTCCCTTCCTGGCTTCCCTACCCGGGACACTGTGTCTGTGAGGGAGGGCTCCATCCGTGGGCTCCCAACGCGGCCGGCACCTCTGGTGTCACCCGGGCTCACGGACAGGCCCGGGCCTGGCCAGGACGGCGCTTTGCAGGCTCCTGCTAGAGCCGTGATGGGAAACATGGAGGGAGGAGTAACCAGACTCAAACGGTCACATAGAGGAGGAAAGGAAGGACTTAAGGAGCGTAAACTACCCAAGCGCCTCCGGTCTCTCCTGCAGTGAGCGGTGCAGCCCTTACCAACCGTGGGCACCTCCCCAAAGCTTCCAAGCCAGGAAAACACTGGAATTAAGCCCCAAAACTAAGGAAGGAGCCCCCCCACCCTGGGCATTCCTTTCCCCTCTCTCTCCAAACTGAGCTGGGCCACAGGCAGCACTGTCACTGAAGTCGTTAGGACGAAGCCAGAACCTTCCCAGGCTCGGGCTGTGCCACGAGAGCAAAGAGAAACTTGGCCTAAATCAGGGATTCCCTCTGTTATCGCGACAGCGCTGAAGTTCACAATAACTTGGATCCTTAACGTTTTTTAAACATAAGCAAGGTTGCAGAGTCAACAGCTCTTTGGGGTATTTCCTAAATCTCTCTCAAAAAAAAAGTGGGGGAAGGTGGGGGGGAAGGGAGACTTCAAGAAGCATGCGCATCTCTCGCTGCTCATTATCATCCAACTCACTCCCTGCCGTGCACAGAACTTCACTTTTTTCCTCATATTTCCTATGGAAGTAACTACACCTGGATGGAAAAACATGAAATGTGCCGTTACCCAAGAGCCGGAAATGCCACGATGGAAACTCCAGCAGCCGCACAGGAACCAAGGGAAGGAGCTAAAAATACTTCGCTAGGGAAATAAATAAATAAATAAAGCTAGTAAATACACACAGGCTAAAATAAGACCGGATCTGAAAGAGAGACTGAAAAACCATCAAACCCTGCTCAGGCTGGACAAATAGTTTAGAGAAGCAAGAACCCCAGAAGCCTATTCATCTCTTTGCGCCCACGAGCAGCACCCAGGCGGCTTAAACTTCCAACTACAGAAGTCATAAAGCCTGCCAGAAAACACTGAAACGACCTTAGGATGGCTAGAACGGGAGCAGGATTTGGGCTGGCACTGCAGGGGCTGGGAGGGGAGCTGCCGTGCCTTGATGCATCCCTCCTGACTGCTGCGACCTGCTTTGCTGTTCCTGCAACACGGAGCAGGGCGACAAAGCTCATCCCGAGCGTCTCCTGCCCTGCTGCGTAAGTAAGTAAATAAATAAATAAAAATCTCTTATGACGTTGAAGCGGTTTCGGTTTTACGCGCCCGAAAGGAAGCTCCTCAGAACAAAGCAGAGCTGCTGCCTGGGAGACTCCCCTTGCACCGCAGCGCTCAGAGCCGGGTCGCTCATTAAAGCCCCGCGGCTGCCGCTCTGCCCTCCGCACAAATCCCTGAGTCGGACTTAAGAGCAGAACCTGCTTCTCCTCCGAGCACTCCCGGCCTGTTCAGCTCCTGCACCCATTTCATGGTCCCGGAAACACCCGCCTGGAGATAGAGCCTAGAAAGGTTTCCTTTCTAGAGCTGTGATTAACTCCAGGCCTGGGTCGGGCTGTAAAGCCACCAGGCCTAAGCTCAACAGTCCCTGCGGACCCAAGGAAGCTCTGGAGTAATTCGGCCAAGCCTGGGCAAGGTGAAGCCTGGAGCGTTCACCTGCTGCGAAAGAGCCGCCTCGGGGCCACAGCACGGCACGCGGCGCAGCGCGGCACCTTCCCGTTGCCGCAGGCTCTGGGGACACACTCAGCACTTTTTTGTCCCTCCAACATTCAGGGATGCTCCCAAATAGCCCCAGGAGATGCCAGGAGGCTCAAAGCTGCCTGTTGCTTGCTGACATTTTCCATAAAAGAAAACAAAAAGTTTGAAAACGGATGGATGAAGCGGGATCTGCTCCATAAAAGAACCAGCTTGGAGGTTCCCCACCTTCCTGGGACCAGGAGAACCAGGTTCCCGGGACACTTGTGGCATTTCCACACCAGCAACCTGTACATGGCCCCAGAAGGAGCAAACAGCCGTCTCGGCTCCCCATTTCCACCCTGCTGTTGCTTGCAGAGCGCTGGAAAGAGGCGGCATTTGGGGTGCCCCTTGCAGCAGGATGAAGGGCCCCAAGCAGCCCCCAGAGCAGCCCAAGGAGCCCCCCGCAAAGGCGCGAGGGCAGCCAAGGTGCCGGCACCGCTTCCTCCCCTCCCCAGGGCACAATCCGGGCTGCCAAAGCGGGATGCGGCTGCTTCCGAGTCGGTACCAGCCATGCCCGCATGGGGACAAACTACCAGGTGGGCAGCACCTAGCGGGGCGCCCCAGCAGAGCCCGTGGGCGCGTCGCAAAGGTGGCACCTGCACCACACGGCTGCGGGCTGCGCACGTCCCTCCTTCCCTCCCGCAGCCCAGGCGAGAACCCGAGCACCAGCGTTAGGAGTTTTATCTTCCTCGCGTTCCTTGCTCCAAGTGGGCTTCCTAGCAGCCGGGGCTCTCTGTTTCTCCACAAACGGAAGGGTCCTGAACCCAGATGATCGCCTGCTTTGGGCTTCCCAGCCCTGAAGACTGGGTGGAAGAGGAAGGAGGGGGCAGCTGGACTGGACCAGCCCAAAATCAGTGCAGGGCAAGGAGCGTTAGGAGGGATCTCAAGCTCAGCAACGCTTCCCAAGCGGAGAAGAGGAGTTGGTGGCTACAGGACAAATGCTTTGGAGTGGCTGCTCTCTTTCCAGGGAGAGTAGAGAGCACTGGGGCTGCAAAACGAGCAGCTCCTGCCCACGATCCGCAAAGTCTGGGGCAAAAGGTGTTTCAGGAAGGGGTTATTCAGTAGCCAGCCTCATCCCAGCTGCATTTTCCACCGAGGAAATGGATCTAGAGGGCTCCGACTCAGCCGGCACTGAGGTCTCTCGGTGCCAGCTGCCGAAGGACGGGGTGCGGGCAACAGCAGCACCCCCAGCTCTCAGCCCATGGGGGGCTGTCACCCTGCAGACCCGCCTGGCCTCGCGGCACGCACGTCCCTTTGCTGGCAGCACCATCCGGGCTGGCATAAGCACTTTTAATAGTAAGAGCCTTAGTTTTTTTTTTCCCCTCAACCCATATCCTTTTGACAGAACCAGGTTAAGCAGCAGCCGTGCTGGTGGATCTGGAGTAGCCTCCCACAAGGCAGGGCAGGGGAGAACGGGGCAAAGAGACGAGGAAACTCTTCAGTCAACAAGATGCAGCCGACTGCAACTTCCCCAAGCTCCCCAAGGCCACGGGGAAGTGGAGACAATGGCAGGGAGTGGAGCTGCTGTGTCCCACCACAGTGACTCCAGAGCTCCATATCGTAGCAAATACTGTTTTCCCCCAGTTTCTTCCCTCAGCCTCCTCTCAAATGGCCACAAAGTGACAGCCAAAGGCAACCAAGGACCACCCCCAGCCTCAAAGTGTAGGAAGGAGCAGCAAGGAGGCACCTTGCGATCCGTCCCTGTTACAAAGCGAAGCAGCAGAGGGATGCTCAGCATCGTGAGCCCGTCCAGCAGCGAGGCACCATGAAGCATCCTCCTTTCCTCCTGCTCCACAGCGGGATAGAGTAGCGCGATCCCTTCCGCGTCCTTCCTCGTCTCATCTCTCCACTGCATGGAGATGAACCATCCTCACCTTGCTAGCAGTAATTTCTGGAGCGCTATTAGTGGAAAATCGACCCTTCCCCCTCGTTTTCTGGTCTCTCACTTCTCTGATCTTTGCCCGGGAGACCACAGCCAACACGGACTCGCTCTCCTCTAGTTAGCACTTCCAATCAAATCAAAAACTTGGGCTTTTTGGGAGTCAGTTACTCAACATTACTGGTTGCAGTCACCTTTTCCCAGGCCCTGCAGACAGGGCTCAGCCACTCCCGGCTTCCTCATTTGCTCGGCAGCCAATTTGTGGGCCTGAACCCACCAATGCCCAACATGGGAAGAGGCCAAGATGATTTCCTCAAGTCGTCCAGAGTTTCCAGGTGCAGCTGGTCCCCGGATCAGTGCTCCGAGGCAGCGGCTAATCCCGTTGGGGAATGTGACCCCTCGTCGGCTTGTCGCATTGGGAACGCAGGAGCAGAGGGGTTCTGTGTCGGTTCACGCTGCCCAAGCCCCTTGGCCTGGGCAAACGCAGCACGGTTATCACCACACACGGTATCGGTGTCTGCAGAAGGGACAAAAAACAAAACAACCCCCCAAAAAATTGAAAGGAAAAAAAGAAAAAGCCAATGTGTCATCTTGCTCTGCAGCCACCTGATCTCTGCTCTGGGCTCCAGCACGCGGACAATTTCTGAGCTAGACGTGGCTTTAACCCGCTTCAACAGAAGCCTTGGCTTTCCAAACACCCAACGGGTCGTTAAAAGCCGGGTCGCTAAAAGCTGGAGCAGGACCTGGCGCTTGGGGGGTGGATTTAGGGCTGCCTGCAGGCACTCTGCTACGCTGCAAGGAGGAAGTTCTCAAGCTCGCTGAGCTCGGCTGAGCTCTGCACGCAGGAGCCTGGGCAAAACCTTCCCCTGGGGCTGCCTCGCGAGCCACTGGGTGCTTTTGATTTCGTTTCAAGAGAAAACATGCTGTTTTTGTTCATTTTTGGTTTTGCAGCTAAGCAAGATGCGGTTAAAGGAGGCAAGTACATCAAAAAGCGGCCGATGAAGAGCACGGAGCATGAGGAGACAGGTCAGGTCTCGCACGGGCATTCAAGGAAGTCCAGACTTCAAACTCTGATCCAGGCTTGCTAAGCTGCCTTGTCTGCAGCGAGTGGGTGCCCTCCTCGCTCAAAACCACTTCAAAAGTCAGCAGAAGCGGGGAAAACAGTGCAAGGTTTGTCTCAATCAGCCTTCCTCCCATCTGGGGATGAGCTCTTCCTCGCCTGTGCAGGGGCCAGCATGACCTGATCCTCATTGGGACGGGCACGCCGGGTGTGGAGCTCCACACATGGATGCAGGATGAGCTCGACGTCGATGCGAAGCAGCAGCGGCAGCTGCTCTAAGGAGGAAAGTGAAGGAGAACAGGAAAAGCCACAAGCACCTCAGCAGACAGACATAGGGAAGGGGAAATCTGCTATTAAGGGGCTCCACCATGGAGCGTTTTGGAGGTTACGAGCCACCGGAGTTGGAGCAGCAGAGCATTTCTTTGAGATAAGCTGCTCTGTACGAGGAAGCTTTCGCACGCTCCAGCGTGGCCGCCCTCTTGGATGCTCCCTCGAGCAGAAAAGCGACTCCAAACCTGGGTCTTCAAAGCCCTGTTGGCAGCAGGAGCGAAGGAGCGGCTGTGGAGCCGACGTACCCTGCACTGAGCCCGGCTCCACCACACAGACACGTCCTCTCCAGTGCTCTGCAAAGAGCTGCCTTGGTACCTGCCGCAGCACAAGGGGAACTGGGACCCTTCTACACAGCCCTATAGACACAGTGGCTTCCTGCCCATGATTCCCGCTGCACTAGAAGCTCTTCCCTCCAACTTCTCCTCAAGTGAAACATTTTGAGCCGCAATGGCATTCTTCAGCGCACGAGCGAGTTAAACATTGGCCCTGAAACAACAGCAAGTGCCCGTCAACGATTCTGGCTTGAGAAGCGCTGGGCTGGACTTTGGTTTTTGGCTCTGAATGAAAGCAGGAGCAATGTTGCACGCTCTGCTTCGGGAGGCGGCCGAGCCCCTGGAATCTGCTCTGTTCAGGCAGAGGGGGCAGTGCTTGCCGCCCTCCAGCTAAACCCAGGGTGGTGCCAACGGCAGCCGAGTCACCCCTTTACTCGCCCTACATTGGTGCCTGAGGATGTAGCAGCTGCCTCTGTTCCCACGAGAGCCTCACTTCTCCTTCCTCCCTTCCTTGCACCGAGACACCTATGGCAGTGCAGAGCACTTCAAACTCAGACACTCCCTCCTTAGGATGCATCTATGGATGGGCTTCCCAAGGCTGCTCAAGGGGAAGAGTGTGGGGTTACCCCTCCAAGCACGTCCTGGTCTCCCAGAGAAGCCCAGCGTCCGCATGTGGATCCCCACAGCTTGAGGTAGCAACAAGTCTGCTGATATATATATATACATACGTGTGTGTGTGTCTATATATATGTATATATATTTATATACACATACACACACAGATAGATAAAACATATCTCTGCTTGCAACACGTGCTCTCATTAGTCTCCTTCATGCTCCCTGCGCTGGAAAGTACAAAAGCGAGACTTCAAATAAAACCTGAAATGCCCTTAGGATAAGAGAAATCCACATACTTGGGAGGGAGGGTATTCCAGGGGAGCCAAGGGCGTCCCTTGCCAACACACGCTACCTGGAAGGTGCTGGAAAGTCCCACTCTCCCCGTGCACCAAACTGGAGAAGCAGGGCAGGGCGAGCACAAGCTTCATGCCTCCCACCAGCCCATGCTACCAAAACCGGTTGGTTTCTTTGCTGTTTGTACCTCGGTGCTATCTTGGTGTTCAAAAGCAGCAAGATTTGCTACCTGAGAGCACTTCTGTCACC